>MU223398.1:2938838-3015730 GCA_018584345.1 Thuja plicata
GAAACCATGCATTAATTACAGTTACCCATACATTAAATGATGTGGATCAATCTTTAATTAACATTACATATCCCAATAAAATTAACTAAGTCGGCCAGAGATCTCAAATCTCATCATTAATCCAAATACTGTAAGTTGGCCAACATCACTGTTTCCACTCGGTAATTTCACTGGTGCTCGACATTGAACAACTTTTCTCGTCACAAACAAGTTTGCTTGGCACAAGCGACTTTTCTCGGCACAAGCAACTTTGCTCAGCACAAGCCAAACTTTGCTCGGCACAGAATAGCCAGAAAAACTGTCTTTGAAAGATAAATAACTAATTACTTTGCCAGAGTGCCAACTGATCAAGTACCCTTTTAATTTCCTTAACTCAACCATTCACTTGGTCTTCTTGTTAAATCTTCTGCATCAATAGTAGGTATGGTACTCAAACAAATAACAATAGTCTCACCAGTTAAGGTTTGACAACAATGACAAAATAACAATTGCTTGCATTGTCACTTTCCAACATTCATGTGCCTGATGTCCATTCTTTTTACAGTTAAAACAATATCCATTAAATTTAGGTTTAGGATTTGACTCACTATTCTTGCTTCAGCATATGTTTGTTGTGTGACTAGGTTTCCCATAGTGATAACATGTAGGCTTGCTATTCTTCAGCTTTGCTTTTCTCAGTTCCCCACTCTTTGATGATTCTCCTTCTTTAGTAGAAGAATGGTGCTCGATATGTCCAAGTCCATATGTGTCACTATTCCTCCTTGGTGATCTCATAAGTTCCTCAAAGTATCTCAATGCTTCATTTAGTTTGTTTATCCTTTCAATGATTTCTCTTTCAGATCTCAACTCATTTTTTAGTTGATTGTTCTTAGATCTCAGATATGTGATTTCAATTTATTTTCTATTTATCTCTTGATTTGCAAGTAAAATTTGGTTGACCATGTCCAACTGATTGTTTGTGAGCTTTTGCACATCACTAGTCCTTTCATCAAGTCTGGTAGCCATCTGTCTCTTGCCTTCTTCTGCCATTGTCTTGTCTTCCTCTACTTTCTTCTTCTAATCAATCACCTCACATAGTGTTATTGATTGATTTTCTTGTTCTATCTTCAGACTTTTGACTTATTCTTCAGTATTTTGTTCTTCTCCAATAGATCTGCAATTGCTGTATTACTTTATTTTGAATCTCCATTGTCAAATAGACCTTGAGTGTCTTCTTCTTTATATTGAGTATCTTTCATCTGAGTTGCTAATTCCTTCCTAGATTTTAAGGATGTCCTCAATTATTCTCTTTCTATATCAAGTTGTTGCAGTGCCAGCTGAATATCAATATTTTCATTTTCAATGACCTTTCTCAACTTATAAGCCTCTATTTCCAAGATCTTAACTCTCAAGTGGTTAGACTTATTCTAAGCGAACAATTCTCTGATACCAATTTTTAGAAGTCTAATATGGGAAAGTAGTAACTGGGGGGGAGTGAGTCAGATTTATAAAACTTCTACCAATTCTAAACAAACTTATTCAACCATGTATTCATAAACATAAACTGAAATGGTATAAAGATTTAACATCTAATCATGAACACATAACACAAATATTTTGGTAACCTAGAAACCCTTGAAGGTAAAAATGGGGTGGGGATGACACCCACAAATCTTCACTACTACTGTAATAAAGTGTGCCTGTTAGGGCTACAAATTTTTGATCACTTATGATGATCTACCTTGTGAGGGGTCTACCATGTTAAGAGCTTACAAACTTATACAATCTACCTTGTTAAAGGATTTAAAACTTACAACAAAGTAAGCACTCGGTTAAGAGATTTACAAAGGCCTGTTAGGACCACTCTGTTAAGAGATTTACCCTGATTCACTTGCTAGAATCTATCAATACCTTATCCTTCAGTTTGCACTACAAATGATGATAGTGAATCTCTTCTTTCCAACTCTTAACTGATCTCTCAATCTGATTTATATCTGTTCTTCTCTTTACTGCTCTGCTCGGTCACTTGTCTGGTCAATGCTTCAGATATGCAAAACATGCATTTACTTCTGATCTCTACTCTTCACATCTACATGAAAATACATATACTTATGCACGTGTATTAGGGTTTGAAGCATCCCATATATAGATCATCTAGATCAAGATCAACAATCTAGATTCATCACCTTTTTTTGCTTAGGCATCCCTAATTTTGATTGGTTGCATGGCTTGCATAGGGATCCATGATCATAAAAATAACCTGCAATTAATTCATTAAAACCTCTGCATGATCATTAAATTCTCCATAGAATTTGGCCAAAATGGTTTACCTTAGTGTTTGTGCCATTCCAAACACATATACACAATCTTTTTTAATCAACATAGGCAAACACTAGGCTTGGTCAATACTGTCTCGCTCGACATAACTATATGTTTTCGCTCAACACTAACTCTTTTATGCAACTCGATAATCATTTTGCTCTCTATCTATTGAGTACTCAACAACCTCTGACTTGCTCGATAGTAACTACTTCTTGGTCTTGACCTTAGTGGGATGGATCGGTTGCAGTGATGACTGACCAACCTGCCTTGATTATGACTAAGTGTGAGACACTAATAGACAACAAAAATTATAGATCAACATGATATGTTTAACTTATATGTTGTTGAGTACCTAAGGCTATAAAAAATATTTTCCAAAACCTTGATGTCATTCTAGCATTTCTGTCAAAAATGATCTTTTCAAGAATCTAGTGCAATCAAAAACCTTCTTGCATAAATTTTAGTTTTATGACATGCCCCATTAGTTAGGTTTCCAAGGATAAAGTGTGTTGCCTCAATAATTTTATCTACCACCACCAAAATTGTGTTATCCTTATTTATATACATGGGTAGTCCCTGAAAAAGGTCCATAATTATGACCTACCATTTCCAATCTAGAATGGCACGAGGTAGTAATAATATTATATAAGGTGTTAGTGTTCTTCTTTCACCCTCTGATATCCAAGGTGATTTTCCACATATCTGGTTGGGTAACTTTTCATTCCTCTCTAGAAATATAGGGGCTTAAATTCTACTAAAATATTTGTAACCCCTAGATTTCTTAATATGTCACTGTGTACACCTATTTTCAAACAAATTTCCTCAAATATATTGATTGTATTATATACATACAACCTCTATATCTCAAAAGACCATCTAACCTTAAAATGAATCCATCATGTCTTGATCCTATGGCATGTAGGGCTTCCTTAATGTACTTATAGATTCATCTCCTAACTAAGGTAAGACTTGAGCTCTAAAATTGGTGTGTATGGAAATTATGGAAGATATATGCCTTCTTTGACTTAGGGCATCTACTACCTGGTTTTATATACCCTTAATATAACTAACTTCAAAATCATAGTCAAAAATTAATTTTAATCATCTTCTCTAGTGGGCGTTTATATTTGATTGAGAGAATATATATTTTAGACCTTAATGATCTAATTTGAATTCAAAGAGATTTCCTAACAAATAATGTTCCCACATTTGGAGAGCATGCATAATTGCTACACGCTCAAGGTCATGGGGTGCATAGTTCTTCTCATAAGTTTTCAACTTCCTTGACTAATAGGAAACTACTCACCCTTCCTACATAAGAACCCTACCTAATCCCTCTCCTAAGGGGTTTGTGACTAAAAAAGTTGACCTTTTGGGTCTATAACCTTCATAATAGGCTTTTTCATTAGTGATTCTTTTAGATAATCAAAGGTTTTCTAAAACTTCTTAGTCCACTCAAATATTTTCCTTTGAAAATCATCACAATTTTTTTAGTATCCCACGAACCCCATAAAATTTGCACTTCTTAAACATTCTTAGGGCTGGACCATTCTTGTATAGCCCAAATATTAGTTGGGTCTATCGCTATACCCTCTATAGACATGATGTGGCTAAGAAATTAGACTTCCTTCTAAAAGAAGTTACTTGGACACTTTACCATATAAATTATGTTCATATAACTATTGTTGAACTATCTGCAAGTGTCATAAATGTTCTTCCTCATTCTTAGAATAAATCAGGATGTCATCCAAGAATACTAGTACTAATTTGTCTAGAGAATCTTTGAATATACTATTCATGAGGTTCATAATGTTAGGATTGAGTAATACTGAGGGGGGGGGAGAGTGAATCAATATTACAACACTTTAAATTAAACTTAAACCAATTCCAAATAAACCATAAGCTTACCGAAATGAAAAGAACATAAACAAATAACACAGAACTCATAACACCATTATTTATTGTCGAGGAAACCCTGCCCAAGGGAAAACCCCGGTGGGGATGATACCCACAAGCATGCACTAAAGTATAATGTCCCTGTTAGGAGACCTAGCCCTGTTAAGAGCTGAATATTACATAGTATATTTCCTTGTTAAAGGAGTAACAACCCTATTAAAGGTATACAACACCCTATTAGGGGCCAACCAAAAAAAACTTATGTTACAAAGTGTTCTTATTAATTAACAAAATTGTTAGTAATAACTGAGGGGGGGGGGGCGGGGGGGGGGGGGGGTGAATCAGTGGCCTCAAAAATCAATCCTTAAATCAACCCTTCAAACTAAGTACCACAAAATTATACCTCTAGTTATATTTAGTCCTATAAGATGAATGCCTTGAAATACTTATATCAAATTTCTACTTGTCAGAATGCTTTGTAAAACCCTCTATTGTATGTTTATCGATAAGCAGTCTTTCTATTTACCAAAACACAGTAAATAACTAGTGTATACCGATCAATCCAGATTTACTTATGTGAAATGCAAAACAATAAAGTAATGATGCATAGACACATGGCACATGGATTTTTAATGTGGAAACCCTGTCAAGGGAAAAACCACTGGGACCGGTACCCCAAATTTTCACTCTTCTAAAGTGAGCCCGGTTAAGAGCCAATCCTGTTAAAGGTTACAAACACACTGTTAGGTGTAACCTTGTTAGAGGATTTAAATAGATAGTTTGTCACTTAGTATCTGGCATCTAATGCTACCATCCTTGATCAAACACTCACTTGGCCTGTCAATAGGTATCAGGCATATCCAATGCTACTTTGTATGATCAAAATTTTTGATACTCCTTGGGATGTATCTCAATTAGAAAATACTTTTAAGTCCTACTCGGTTAAGAGACTTGATGCTTTAATGGTTAAACTAAAACAATAAATTGATCTGTTCACATATACAACTTGAATTGTAGATTTTCAGATATATTGTAAGTGCATTACCTTTCTGATAAATGTTATCAATTCAATACCTTTGCTCCACACTATTCTACTCTATGATGTTGTATCACTGTTCGTCAGTGTCTGCATAATTTAGCTCTTTCCTTAGCTTGATTGATCAAGTCTGAATGAAGACTTTCTTCTACTTCAGAATCTCTTCAGCATCTATTCTCTTGTCACTCCCCTTATTCATAATGAATAAGGTTTTCTCTTATATAGACATTTTTTCATCATTTCTTGGCTTTCTTGATCTTGGCATGATCCACAATTCTCGCCAATTAGATTTAAAGAAAAACTCCAATTTAATCTCATAGAGATCTTCTTGACAACTGGAAAAAATAGCTTTAAATCCTTTACTTATCTCTGACTTTATCTTGTCGATTAAAACAATGATAAGTATTAGTTAAGTCTATTTTTAGCTCTTGACAACTAAGCATTTTGTCATTTCTAAACTCTCTGTTCTGTTGGTCAATACTTCAGTTAGTCATCAGTGAAAACTGATTGTTCTGTTGGTGTGACTTCAATTGTCTTCGGGATCTCCATCCGTTGGGCAACATTGTAATTCTGTCTGTCAGGTTACACTATGCTTTGCTCATCGAATAACACTATGACTTTACTCTCTTACTCTGTCCATCGATGTGCACTCTGTCGGTGTATACAGTCACTTTGTGAATACTTGACTTATATGCATTACTGATAACATAGCCTTTGATTCATCGGTTCTTTGAAGTCTTTAGCAATATGTCCATGAAAATACAAATTATATCAAGTTGACATCAATGACAATATAATACATTAACTCATTTAATGTATTGCATAAACTTTCTATGACTTGGTGATCATCAAATTAACATCTTCAAACATTCATCGTCAATCTCTCCCTTTGGCATTGATGGCAACACACTACATTATCACACTATATTATCACTAATATAATATGAAATATAATAGTTGAATTTTATCAAACTACCAATCTTTTGTACTAGAACCGATACAAATATCTGGTCCTCGGTAAGCTCATATGACTCATATTTGATTCTTTCAGCTTTCTCTCTGTCTTCAATCCCTTCACTGGATAGATGTAGAATCTTTCTTCCTCTGATGTGATGTGTTTTCTTCCTATGTCCAACTCTCTCCCTTTCACTATTCTCTTTTCATTTTAATGTCTATTGTCAGTAATTATCTCCCTTTGTATGTACTCTCCCTCTCTAGTTACATCTCTCTTTCCAGATACAATCTCTCCTGATATAATGTCTCCTTATATAATCTCTCCTTGTGTGATAATGGATATAATCTCTCCCTTTGAAAACAATGCCAAACAAATATTTAACAGTAGTTCCAAATAATCCTTTCTATCCATAATATACTCCTTGAATTTCCCAATCCATCGACACTACAATAACTCTAGTGCTTTGGAGTAGATAAATACCTTGTTGTGTATAGATTTATCTTTGGAGTCCATCTCTTTGCTTGCATCAAAATGAATGATATTATGATAATATGTAGGCTGATGCAGCCTTCTAGTCATCTTACTGACCATTAGACAAGGGTCTGACCCCTAGTCTCTTTCTGAACTACTCAAATGCATCCTTGGACAGTGGCTTGGTGAAGATATTAGCTAATTGTTCCTTTGATTGCACATACTCAAGTATCACCTCCTTTGCTTGAACTTGTTCTCTTAAATAATGATACTTGATAGAAATATGCTTTGTTGTAGCATGCATGAATAGATTCTTAGAAATGTTTATTGTACTAGTATTATCACAATAGATAATTACTGGTTCAAGAATTTTCATATGCATACCTTCCAATAACTGTTTGATCCATGCAATATTTGAGTAGTTTGCAGTAGCAGCAACATACTCTGCTTCTGCAGTAGACTAAGAGATGCATCCTTGCTTCTTACTGATCCATGTGACAAGTTTGTCACCCATAAAGAATTCTCCTCCAGTTGTGCTCTTTTGGTCATCAATATTTCCATCCCAATTAGCGTCAGTAAAGACCTTAAGTTCAAATTTTCCTTCTCTTCTATACCATAATACATATTCCTCGGTATTCTTCAGATATCTTAGGATTCTTTTCACAGCAGTCATATGTGATTCCCTGGGATTAGCAGAAAATCTTGCAACTATTCCTACTACATGTGCAATATCTGGTCTAGTATGTACAACATACATGAGTTTACCAATCATTGATATGTAAAAAGTCTAATTTACCTCTGATGACTTATCCTCTTTTCTCAGCTTACATCCAGTTGCCATCGGTGTTCCAACTGGCTTGGAATCTTCCATCTTGAATATTTTCAGCACTTCTTTGATGTATTTGGATTGTGTAATGAAAATACTTTCATCTTGTTGCATGATCTGTAGACGAAGAAAGAACTTGATCTCTCCAAACCTAGACATCTAAAAATCTTTTCTCATTTCATTTGCAAATGATTTGCATAGCATATCATTGCCTCCAAATATGATGTCATCAACAAATATTTCAGCAATCAAAATGTTAGCATCAGTATCTTCTTTCAAATAAAGATTACTGTTTTCACTAGTTCTTACAAATCCAATACTTATGAGATAGGAATGAAGTCTTTCATACCAGGCTTAGGGTGCTTGTTTCAATCCATAAAAGGATTTGTGTAATCTACATACCATGTTCCTCTTGTCTGGATCAATAAACCCTTTTGGTTTCTCAATGTATACCTCTTCCTCAAGTATTCCATTTAGGAATGCAGATTTGACATCCATTTGGTATACCTTGAATCCTTTACATGCAACATAAGCAAGTAATATTCTCACTCCTTCTAGCCTAGCAACGGGTGCAAATGTCTCTTCATAGTCAATCCCTTCTTCTTGTGCATACCCCTTGCATACTAGTCTTGCTTTGTTTCTGGTGACTTCTCCATTCTCATTCAGTTTATTCCTGAATATCCATTTTGTATTGATGACATTCTTTTCAGCTGGTCTTGGTACAAGTGTACATGTCTTGTTTTTCTCAATCTTCTCAATTTCCTAATTCATAGCACTAATCCATTCATCATTTTCAAGTGCAACATTGACAAATTTTGGCTCAAAATCACAAATTAGACATCTTGTGTTTAGAGACTTACTTCTGGTTCTCATACTAGCCTTCTTGTCTCCTATGATCTGGTTCTTTGGATGGTTCCTTCTAACATATCTGGCAAGTACAAGTTCAATTCTTTTTCTATCATCTTGATCATCAATTTGTCCTTCATTCTGATCTCCATCGCTTGGTACATCATCTTGAGCAATATCCTGATTTTCGATATTTGTAGCTTGATGCTCGGGTGCAATAATTTGTTGCTCAGGAGCTATACATTGTTATTTGAGTAGAGTGTCAGGTTCTTCATTGTAAACAAACCTATTGTAGTCCTCTGGTTCATTTGTGCTTTCCTTTTCATTCTTCTCTGCAAATCATCTATCTTTACATTTGCACTTTCAACAATTTTGTTAGAGGCCTTATTGAGACATTTATAAGCCTTGCTCTTGATGGAATACCCTAGAAAGACTCCTTCATCACTTTTGGAGTCAAGATTTCCATTTCTGTCATCTTTTAAGATATAACATTGACTACCAAATTTTTTGAAGTAACTTACATTGGGTGTGTAACCATACCATATCTCATAGGGTGTCTTCTTGGTGTCTTTCTTCAATTGTACTATGTTCAATGTATAAACAACAGTACTGATAGCTTCCCTCCTGAAGATTTGGGTGGTTCCTTTTTCTATCATCAGTGTCCTTGCACAATCAATAATGGATCTGTTCCTTCTTTCAGTAATTCCATTTTGTTGTGGTGTTCTTGATGCAGAGACATATCTTTTGATTCCATGCTCATTGCAAAAGTTAGTGAATTCATCTGAAATAAATTTCCCTCCTCTATCTAACCTTAAGCATTTTAATTCCTTACCACTTTGTTTTTCTACCATTTCTTTGTACCATTTAAACATCTTGAATGCTTCAAATTTATCTTTTAGAAACATTACTGTCGTCATTCTAGAGTAATCATCAACAAAGAGAATAAAATATCTATCACCATAGTAACTCTTTGTCCTCATGGGTCCACATAGATGAATATGGACTAATTCTAGAATGGCATCAGATGTATGGGTTTTGCTTTTGAAACTAGACTTTGTCATCTTACCTTTTTGACAATTTTTGCACATGATATTGTCTGGCTTAATCATCATCGGTAAGCCTCTTACATTTCTCTTTCTGCTTATCTTTATCATGTTGTCAAAGTTTACATGACACAATCTTTTGTGCCACAACCATATATCTTCATTTCTAGCCATTAAGCAAGTGGTGTCAGTATCGTTCAGATAGAATAAGTTACCTTTTGTCTGCTCACCGGTACCAATCAGACTTCCTAATCTATTGAAGATCTTTGCCTTCTTATTTTCAAATGCTACTCTGTGACCTGAATTATTCAATTGAGAAACACTCAATAGATTATAACTCAATCCTTTCACCCAATAAGCATTTTCACATTTTATCACATTATTCAACATTATAGTTCCTTTACCTTCAACTGGACAAGGTGTGTCATTACCCATTCTTATTGAACCACCATTATAGTATTCAAAAGTCTCAAACTTTTGTTTGTCACCAATTATATGGTGAGTGCAGCCACTATCTATGATCCAGACATCATTTTTAATAACTTTAGATATGAGTGAAGTTTCTATATACCTTTCTTCATCATCATCTGGTTCATCTTTTACTGCCACAAACACCATCTTGATGTCTTCATCAGATTCAGTGTCAGTATCTTCATCTTTGCATTTAGCTAGGTAACTGTCCTTCTTTCCTTTGTCCTTGTAGTCTTGGGTATCTCTTCTTTCTGATTGTTGGTTGCTTCTATAATCACCTCTGTCAAACTTCTTTTCAAATGACCTGTCATTACTTCTGTCATCTTTTCTTCTATTAGGACATCTTGCAACAAAGTGTCCAATCTATTTACAATTAAAATACACAAGTGGTGATTTACCTTTGTATTTACCTTTGCCTCTCTGAATTCTTCTAGCCATAAGTGCTTCAATTTCATCAAGATCTTCTTCTTCATTTTCACTATCACTATCTTTTCTCATAGTGTGTTTATGACTTGATTTACTTATTCTCAAAGAAGATTTGAATGCAGAATCTATGTTTGGTAAGACACTATTATCAAAGTTATTCATCTCAAATGAAATTAGTCTTCCAATCAAACTATCTAGAGTAACATTGTTATTTGCTACTGCTCTCATTTATTGTATGGCAGATACTCTAATAGCATAAGTAGGCAGAAAGGTTCTTAGAATTTTACTTACCACTATATCTTCATCTAGTACACCTCCAACTCCTCGGATAGCATTGACTACCTCTTTGATTCTTGTGTTGTACTGTGTGATGTTTTCACATTCTTTCATTCTGAGATCATCAAAATTTCCTCTAACGCTTTCTGCCTTAGCTCTCAGAACATTTTTATCACCACCATGTACAAGCTTCAATTTGTCCCACATCTTCTTTGCAGTTGCGCATGCTTTGACATCTTCAAATTCAGCATCAGAGAGTGAGGAAGCAAGATCTATCATCATGCAGTTGTGCTCATTCTTCTCTCTCATTTGTTCAACTGTGGGTGCTCCTGTGGGAAACACATATTCAGTATCTAAGTATTGAGTAACATCATTTCCAATATCTGATAAGTGGAGTCTTATTCTACTTTTCCATGAAGCAAAGTTGTCTTTGTTCAACTTGGGCACATCTCGTCTATTCATCTTGTGATCTTTGGATTAGGTCTTGAAACCTTCCTTCTAAGCACACAAGATCTGATACCAATTGTTAGTAATAACTGAGGGGGGGGGGGGGGGGGGGANGGGGTGAATCAGTGGCCTAAAAAATTAATCCTTAAATCAACCCTTCAAACTAAGTACCACAAAATTATACCTCTAGTTATCTTCAACCCTATAAGATGAATGCCTTGAAATACTTATATCAAATTTCTACTTGTCAAAATTCTTTGTAAAACCTTCTACTGTATGTTTACCAATAAGCAGTCTTTCTATTTACCAAAACACAGTAAATAACTAGTGTATACTGATCAATCCAAATTTACTTATGTGAAATGCAAAACAATAAAGTAATAACTCATAGACACATGACACATGGATTTTTAACGTGGAAACCCTGTTAAGGAAAAAACCACTGGGACCGGTACCCCAAATTTTCACTCTTCTGAAGTGAGCTCAGTTAAGAGCCAACCCTGTTAAATGTTACAAACACAATGTTAGGTGTGACCTTGTTAGAGGATTTAAATAGATAGTTGTCACTTAGTATCTGGCATCTAATGCTACCATCCTTGATCAAACACTCACTTGGCCTATCAATAGGTATCGAGCATTTCCAATGCTACTTTGTATGATCAAAATTTTTGATACTCCTTGGGATGTATCTCAATTAGAAAAGAATTTTAAGTCCTGCTCAGTTAATAGACTTGATGCTTCAATGGTTAAATTGAAATAATAAATTGATATGTTCACATATACAACTTGAATTGCAGATTTTTAGATCTATTGTAAGTGCATTACCTTTCTGATCAATGTTATCAATTCAATACCTTTGCTCCACACTATTCTGCTCTGTGATTCTGTATCACTGTTCGTCGGTGTCTGTAGAATTTAGCTCTTTCCTTAGCTTGATTGATTAGGTCTGAATGAAGAATTTCTTCTCCTTCAGAATCTCTTCAACATCTATTCTCTTGTCACTCCCCTTATTCATAATGATTAATCTTGTCTCTTATATAGACATGATTTCATCGTTTCTTGGCTTTCTTGATCTTGGCATGATCCACAATTCTCGCCAATTAGATTTAAATCAAAACTCCAGTTTAATCTCATAGAGATCTTCTTTCCAACTGGACAAAGCAACTTTAAATCCTTTACTTATCTCCGACTTTATCTTGTCAATTAAAACAATGATAAGTATCAGTTAAGTCTATTTTTACCTCTTGACAGCTAAGCATTTTGTCATTTCTGAACTCTCTGTTCTGTCAGTCAATACTTCAGTTAGTCATCGGTGACAACTGACTGTTCCGTCGGCATGACTTCAGTTGTCTTCAGGATCTCCGTCTATCAGGAAACATTGTAATTTTGTCCGTCGGGTTACACTGTGCTTTTCTCGTTGGTAATGCTGTGCATTTGCTCGTTGGGTAACACTGTGACTTTACTCTCTTTCTCTGTCTGTCGGTGTATAAAGTCACTTTGTGAATACTTGACTTATATGCATTACTGATAGCATAGCCTTTGATTCATCAGTTCTTTGAAGTCTTTATCAATATGTCCATGACCATATATTTTATATCAAGTTGACATCAATGAAAATACAATACATTAACTGATTTAATGTCTTGCATAAACTTTCTATGACTTGGTGATCATCAACTTAACATCTTAAAACATTCAATCAGTTATAGTTCATAAAAAATTAGCATCTTCAATGCTTAGATAGTTCTAGTCATAGATCTTTAATGATCTATGTCAACCTCTGCTCTCACATATGCCATTTGCATACATACATATCCTTCCTTTCATCATATCATATCTTTGCTTTTTTTATATATTGCAATAGAAAATCAACTAAGAGAAAAAAAACATATATAACCAGTTATCAACAACAATTAGTGTTTTTTTGCTATCACCATATCCTAACTATACCATATACATAAAAGCATTTTTACAAATTATGAGATTTCAGTATACAAAAAAAAGTGTCATAACAAGATATATATGGATCTTCCCATCCATCTGTATTGTTCCTTGGTTCTGCATTTTCCCAGCCATCATTGCTATTCCCTTGTCCTTGATTGTTCTAGTTGTAATTGTATTCCTTGTTCTCCCATTCACTGTTGTATGTAGTATCTTGGAAATCTTCCATGTTATCATCATATACATTTGAGTTCTGGATGATTGGCAAGCTGGGGTTTTGATCTTGACCAAGGTTATCTTCTTCGGGTACATCAACAAAAGTGGTAGATTGGATGTATCTTTGGTAAACGATCATTGCACCTTCTTTCACTAGTGATAGAAATCTTTCTTTTGGTACCTCTATCCTTGCAGACACCTAAGATACAATATGAAAGTGTGTGAGTTTAATAAAAAACTCAGTAAGATCCTGTTTTCTTGTTTTGAAGATCTCCTCATTTCTCTGTTTCCAAATGACCCAAAGGATTTCAGCAGTCAAGGAAAACCAAAAGATATTCATTTTCAAATCAAAATCTTCCACAAAGCTAGTAACAACTTCATGGCAAGAGAAAAAGTTGTGACAATTCCACAAGATGGGGCAACCAAAAAAATTGGACCAAATTTTATTAGAAAAAAGTACATTCAAAAAAGAGGTTTTCAAAGGTTTTAGGGCACAAGTAGATAGAGCAACAAATATTCTATTGACCAGAATGAGAAAGAAAATATGCAACAATAATTTTCTTTAACAAAAGCAACCATCAAAAACATAAAACTTTTGGTTCAACTTGAGAATGCAAAAAAAAGTTAGAGAAGAAGAGCCATCTAGAGTTAGTCCAATTGAGATTCTAGTTAAGGTTGATCCTGTTAATAATTCCTTCTCCTTTCTTAAGCATTGTGTATATTTGTTTACATGAGAATTCAAATATCCCTTTGCCATCATTCCATTTCATAAGATCAAACATCTGCACATAACTCAACATTTTACCAGGGAATTGTCTTCCTATTGCTTTAGAAATCAGGGTGTATGTCTTTTTTTGGGAATTTGGGATGTTGAAACTATCTCTAATATCTTCCCATGATCTCAATTTCTTGTCCCTCAGTACATCCTGTATAAGAGAGATTCCTTTTTTATGCCAATGTTTTGCTGAACAACATTGGGTTAATGCAAGAGGTTTACCATTTAAGTACAATCCCCACCAAATAGATCTATCCAAAACTACAAATGGAGGGTTTTCCCAACAACACTTCTTGAACAAACTTGAGACCTGACGTATCCCCATGCCTTCCAGATGGTTTGAAAAACCTTGGAACCAAAAACTTGAATCTCAAAGTCTCCAAATACAATGTCATGTAGAGGAATGTTTTTCCAACTTTTACCTTTTTTAATGTTTTATCTCTCAATGTTGTTTCTCACAAGGAATTTCCATGGCTCATTCCCTCTCAAAGCCTTTAGAATCCATTTAGCTTCCAGTGCCAATCCTTGTGTTTTAAGATCCCTCAAACCAAGTCCTCCCATCTTTTTTGGAGTGCAACACCATCCCCACTTGACACAATGTCTCTTTCTATTTCCCATCCCATCAGACCACAAGAAGACCCTCAAGATTTTTTCTAATTTATTAATCTGATTGTTGGCTAACATCCAAGAAGAAGCATAATAGACTGCATGTGAAAATAGAACCTTCTGAACAATTTGTGTTCTACTGGCCAAAAACAACATGTGAGATTTCCATTTGATATGTTTGTTCTCAGTCTTCTTATAGATCCATGCCTACATATCATTAATAGAAGGGTTGATGGAAAAGGGTATGCCCAGATACCTGATAATGGTGGAGGGACTTGACCACTTCCATTCTCTATTTTCAAGCCATCTATGTGGGTTTCCTGTCCATCCCAACATATTGGACTTATGAGGAGCTATCTTGGCTCCTGATGCCATGCAAAACACTTGGAGTCTATTTAGAATATTATCAAAATTGTCTTCCTCTAATTATATGAAAAGAGAAATATCATCTGCAAACTATTCAACAAGAATTTCTTCATTATTTGGTAATTGGATCCCCTTGACAGGTGGGCCTAGTTCAGAAGCCTTCAGGATAAAGGACAGAGCATCCACAACAATGACATATAAAATAGGGGTCAAAGGGAATCCTTGTCTAATAGAACTTTTAAGTGCTATGTGGTCAGATAGTTCTCCATTTGCATCAATCAAAGTTGAGGATTTTTTAAATAAAATACTAACCGAGTTGCAAAAGTATTTAACCAAATGCCTCTAGCATTTTAAGAACAAAACTTCTCTCAATTATATCATAAGAATTTTCAAAATCAAGTAGAACCATAGCTAGATTCTGACCACCCATTTTTTCCCAGTGCATGGCTTCCCCGCTAGTAATTAGGTTATCCAAAATATATCTACCTTTAATGAATCTAGTTTGAGTGACTGACACCACATCTTTGAGAATGTCACTGATTCTTCTAGCCATGATTTTGGCAATAATCTTGTATGAGATATTTAGTAAAGTAATGAGCCTCCAATTCTTGATATGATATTTGTCACCATCTTTGGGTAGGAGTTTAATTAATCCTCTATTGATGTTACCCACTAATGATTCTGTTTCAAGAGCTTCCTCATACACTTCTAACAGTTCACCATAAATCCACTCTTTATTCTTTTTGTAAAATTCAGTAGGTAGTCCATTAAGTCCAGGAGATTTATCATTTTCTAGGGATCCTTTGCTCAAGTTCCAAGGAATATTTTTGGGACACCTTTCTTGGAATCATCATAATGCACCTATTCATTGTCTCAATGTTTTTATTTATGTGTTATGAAGAAAAGAATTTCTTATAAAACTCTACAAAAGATTTCAATGTGTCTTTGTTGTTCATGGTAACTCCACCTTCTATCTGAATGCCATTGATATCTTCCCTACTTTGTTTAGCTCTGATTAAATTGAAGTACTTAGATCCTCTATCCCCATCTTTAATCCATCTAGCCTTGGACCTAACTTTTTTTCCTTGGATTTTGAAATTTTGAATTCTTCTAAGTTTGGCTTTGGTATTAATGAGGGAATGTTCCAAATCATGATCATTTCCTTTACCCTGGAGTTGGATTTCAATTTGATTTAGTTAGCTCTGATATAAGTTTTCTTCTTGATTTCTATTAAAGTCTTCCCTAGTTCCTACAATTTGGAACAACTTTCTCCAAAACTTAACCAATTGGTCCCATTTATCTCTTGCAGATAGCTCAGAGTTGCAGAATTTGGAAAGAGAAGTAGCAGCTCGAATGGCTTGGAGAGAGTCCTTGTCTTCCAAAAGTGAGGTGTTTATCTTGAAGATGCTCTTTATTTTCAAGATGGGGTCTTAGATGAAATGTGCTTTAAGGGTAATGCATACATGGATGAGAGCATGGTAAGACAAACTAGAAGGTGCTACTGCCGCTGGGTTCTGACCCGGTTGATGGTTGAGACTAAATAACACTTTATTAAAGTAAATGCTATCAAGTATGTAGTACATCCTATTCTGGTTGGCCTGATTGTTTCACCAAGTGAAACAAATGTTATTGAAATATTTCTTCATATTCTCTAGAGGATCACTGAGTTGGAACCTTCTCTTGAATTTATCCCAAAAGAAAAAATTCATTTCCTTTCCAAATATGTTTGTTACCTCTACATTTATCCTTTTTGTTCTCAATCATGTTAAAATCTCCCATGAAAATCCATTTAGAGTCTGGTAAGTTATTTGATAACTAGTCCCATAGTTGGGCTCTTTCTCTATAGCCATTGGGTGCATATATATTATAGAATCCCACCTCTTAACTATTGTCTTTGAAAATCCCCCAAATAGCCCTCTAACACGAGGAAGTACCTTTGGCAGTTATCTTATTAGCCCATTTATTACCTATGAGTATGGCCACTCCTCCTTTTGCTCTCGGATATTTTGAAAAAATGCAATTGGATTTGCTCCATATGAATTTGAGAGTATTATGGGCATGGTATCCAGTAACCTTGATCTCTTGTAAGCAAATAATATCTTTATTTTGAGTCTTATTGCACCAATTTCTAACAATATATTTTCTGTCAGGCATTTCTAACCCCCTGACATTCCAACTGTGTATGTTCATCACCATAAGGTTTTGAGGGTAGTTTGGTTCTTTCATATTCCATTGAAGCATTCTGGTATTTCTTTATTTTTTATTTTGAGTTTTTTCCCACTGTTCCTTAGACTACTACTTCTTTCATATGTTTTTCTTTTTTTCTTTTTAGCTACCGCTTCTATAAAACTGTCTTCCTCTTCCCTTGTTCACTTTGAAATGACAAGGATAAGCTATCATTAGGAGAGACAATTTCTTTACCAAAGGAGTTATGTTTCATACTTCCTTCATCACCTTCTATTTGTAGAGACTCGGAAGGCATGTTGTTAGGGAAGACCTCACCCTCTTCAACCAAGTGTTGTTTTAATTCTTTTATGGCATTATTATTTCTGATTTTGGATAGAGCTATTTGTTGGGCATTTTGACAGGGAGCATTATCTTCGTTGAATTTCTCTCTAGGCACAGGTATGTATTGAGGGTGACAAGCAAAAGGAATCTAAACTTCTTCATTCAGGGTAGCCATTTGAATTACAAACTCCTCTTCGAAGAGAGGATTAGACAAGCACACAAATTAATCCAAGTGAGAGTCTAGGGTTTCTCTACCATTGTCTTCGTTACCTTTAGAATTACAATTATCTTTTCCATTGTTGTTATTAGTGTCTTCATTCCCTTTATTAGGGTTAACCATGTTGTCTTTGGTTTTAGACATGACAGGAGGGTCATTTTTGTTCATGGCTTCTTCATGAAAGTTCCTCTGCATGTTCTTTAAAATGGGGCAATCTCTTCTATTGTGACCATTAAGCTTGTAGTGGAAGCAAACACCAATGTCCCCAAGTTTGACAATGGGCCAATTCTATTTTTCTCTTTAATATCGAGGAAGATTTCAATAGGGAAGACAACTTTGGGGTTAAGGATGACCAAGGCCCGAGCGTTGAGGTGAGGCAAGGTGAATTTGGATTCTTTGACTTGGAGAACCGAGCCAAGAGGCTTAAGGAGATGGGGGATAAAATGCCAAAATTTAGGCTGCACATTTCTAATTTCTATCCACTATGGAGAAGAATGGTTTATGACATTTTCAGAGTTACAACTAGGAGTCCAAGGGAGGGCCCTGAACATAGTCTTCCCTACATTCCAAAAACCTTTATTTAAAACTTTTTCTTGCATTGCATGATTCTTAAAGAAAATTACAAATAATCCTTTTTGCACCATTTGGCTGAAGCTAACCATTAAACCCAATTTTTTTACCCCAAACATTGCCAATCAAACCATCCAAAAATTTCTTAGCAAGAAAAAATTTCATATTCATACAGACAAAAAATATGACGATATTTTTTAGCCGAGACTGTTCAGATTTAATAGCATTTACCATTTTGGTGTTTGGAGAGAGAGCGAGGATCTGGGGACTGGGCGATGGGGTCTTACCTTCCTTTCCACCATCTTTCTCTCCTTGAACACATTCTGTTGAACATCCATTGCTATCTCCATCTGGTCGATGTCCATTAGCTCTAGTGAACTTTCTTCCATGATCCTCAACAACCTCAAATTGTGGTGACTCTGGTAGAACCATTTCCTCTATCACAACCATTTTGTAAGAGGGTTTGATCGTCTCGCTAAATGCATTTTGTTTCTTATCATCTAACTTTTTATTACCACTATGCCCATCTTTTCCATCATTAATAACTCCTGTGTCCATCAGGAAAACTAAAGGCAAATCAACTAAAATCTAACACTAGAAGGCTCTGATCAATGACAATCAAAGACACCCACAAATGAGCTAGAGCTGAAGTGGGGGAGAAATATTTATTAGATGAGCAGAGAGAAACACACACATCAGCATTAAACAAGAAACACAAAACCACAGGAGAACGAAAAAAAGAAGAAAAACACAAACTAAAAAGGAGAAATAAAGGCACATAAATAAGGACCACAAAAGCCACCATGATAGCAGTACGGAGGAGCCATGGGTCCTCCTACTGCAGATGAATAGAATGACCTCTAAGATCCATGGGCCAACTCTTTGGCATCAAATCACAGTGTATTCTCATTAATATTTTGACATATCATATCTTCACTTTACAAAAAGTCTTCATATATATATCTTTTTCATCATCAAGTTGGCTCTCTTAATTATTATGACATAGCCGACTCTCAATACAAAATAGAATTAATAATGTAAAGAGAAAATAAAAATTTGGTGCTCTTACATAACCAAAATATAGGTTATCAAAAATCATAATCCAACTTAGCTTTCCAGGAGTCCACGACATACTCCTTAAATCATCGCTACTTGTTCAACTGCTCTATTACGCTGTTCTGTTGTCTGCGCATGTCTTCAAATATCTTTAACTCTCTGTAATCATCACCAAAACCAAATTGATCTTAGGTGAAGGTCATACATACTCCATAGTATCTTCCTCTAATCTTTCTAGTTATAAAACATCATACTCCATCTTCACTATCCAAAACAATACTGTTATACTTTGTATTTCTGCTTCTGTACTTAGTCATTTTGAAGACTGTATCTCCAAAAATGAACTTCATTCCAAGCGATCAATATATCAGATGTGTTTCCATAAATGAAAAACCATAAGTGTCTCATACCATACCAAAAACATCACTTTCCAACAATCTCTCCCTTTGGCATTGATGACAACACTTAGCGAAAAATGACTAAGTGTCCTAACTTATTGTTTCTTCTTTTTCTCTTTATATATATATATATATATATATTTCTTTTCTCCTTAATTCATTTTTCTTCTCTTCTCCCCCTTTGAAAACAATGACAAAGGTGCATCAAAAATTTACAAAAATAAAGAATTAGTGCTTTCTCACCAGTTTTAGAATATCTTGAAAGGAATCTTCCAAGATCTTCACTTGTGCACTCTATGACTCTACTAATAACTGACTAACATGAATTAGTCCATTCAGTGCATAAGATGATGTCTCTAGTTATTTTAACTCTGTGGGAATAGAGTTAGTCAATGATTGTGCAGTCTTCTCCATGTCAGATAGATGTGATTTAAGAATTGATAGCTTAGGAGTGATTAGGCTCTTCAGCAAACCAAGTCTTGTCATCACTCTACCTTTCTCTTTATCCAATACATTCAACTTGTCAAGAATCCTTGTAACCTTTATGTCCATCTCTATTACAGATTGTGAGGAGGTCTCACAACTGTCCATCATGTTGTTGAGAGTTTCCATGTCCTTTGCAATAATATCTTCAATATTTGAATGTGTCTGATAGGGTTCATGTAGTAGCTAAATAGTATCCTTCCATGTGTAACACAAATTTTGGCCTTTGATGTAGCTGATCTCAGAATGCCCAAGTCCCATTAAATTGATGGGAAAACTTCTTTCAACTTCTTCTCTTGATAGCTTTTCTCTGCCTTCTCTCCAACAATCTTCACTAAAGACTCACAGTGATTACCAAAATCATCTAGTTCCAAACTCAGACTCGCTACTTCATCCTTTCCTTGAAAAACAATATGTACTGGGAGTAGTTTTTTTATAGTATTAACTGCTCTAGTAATTACCTTAGTCTTCTTGTCTCCTTTCTGCTCAGATATTTTTTTTTCTTTTGTGAATGTGATGAAAGATAGTCTCATCAATTCATTCTCATCCATACTATCAATTTTTCTTTTGTGAATGTGATGAAAGATAGTCTCATCAATTCATCCTCATCCATACTATCAAAACCAGTACTTAACTTTCTATCCTTACTTTCCAACAATAGAGTATTAGATGTGTCAGGTTCATGTTTTACCTCAACTCTTTCCTCTTCATCTTTTACTACATCTGTCTCATTTCTCTATTCAGATTCAACTTTCTACTCTTTCTCTTTCTGTTCTTCCTCTTCATCTGCTACTGTGTTTCAATATTTCCTACAAATGGGTCCTTCTCATCAAGTGAAGTGTCAAGGGTCATAGGCACACCAAAAACATAGAAATCTGGTTGCATGATATCTTTTCTCTTCTCAACTCTTACCTCAGCTTCCTTAGATCATTCTCCAATTCCTATAGGTGTAGGCATAGTAGGTTTAGGAGGTGGAGTATTCTCAGGAATATTTCTCATAAGTATATGATCTAATGCCTTTTGAGTCTCCTCTAAAAATTATTCATATTTATTGCCCATAATTTTCACTAATCTTTATTTGGTTCTCAACAAGGGTTTGAGTGCTCCCAATATTATTTCTCTCTCCTATACTGAAACTACTGGCAACATATCATCAATGTATTTATTTCTTATAGCCTCATCTTCAATAAGTGGTATCTATTTTCTTATCTCTAGTTTACCATATACTTCCTCAGGTATACTTCCCTCTATCTCTAGTAGATTCTTCTTGAAAACAAGTAAATGATTTACCATTATGTCTTCAATCTTTATTTTATCAGATTCCCCATATGTGTCATAGTATTTGTTCACTGAAACAAGATTTCCTTGCTCAATAGATCTCTTCTCCAATATCTTCAAATCAGGATTCCATACATGTCTGCCACTTGTGGACTCTTTTTCAACTTTCTTCTCTTCAATCCTTTGTTCCTTAGGAGGTGAATCCGGTTTAGTGGATCTTGTGTTTCTTTGAGGTACAAGCTTTACTATCTATTCCTGCAATGTCTTCTATGGTGGTGAAGGGGTGGTTACATCAATTACCGTGGAAGGTGGACTAGCTACCTACACAACTTTTGGAGGTGGAAGGGCTATAGTAGTAGTGCTTTCCAACCCAGAAGATCTCTCTACTATCTTCTTCCTTACTTCTCCCATCTCTTCTTTGGTTAAACCCGCCTTAGCTACACAGTCATCAATAATGTTTTCTACTTTTCTTTTCCTCATACTTATAGTCTACTCTTCTCCGACTTTAGCTATTTTTCTTCATTTTTGCCCCATCTCTCCTCAGATGTATCAACTTTAGATTCCAAAACATGTTCAATCTGCATAGTTAGAACTTCTGAATTGACTTCATAACCCAGGGTAACACCATTTCTTTCTAGGTACAACTGCCTCAAAACATGCACAATCATTTTCAACCATGAAACAAATTGTATTCTTGTATTTCTCAACTAACTCTTCAGGAATTCTGAATCTTTCTTTCATTTGCCTCTGAAGAATCTTGATCATGCCAAACAGTTCCCTATCAACCCATGTGTTTTTTTTTTTGTCTTCGGTACCTCTATGATGTCTGAATGCCAGTGGGTATCTATTCTCTCCATGCTCTAGGGTGCATGCCTGGAACCTTATGCTCAATGTGGATATACATATGAACTAGGAGTGAGCCAAATATAAAAGTCTTACATTTATTCTTCTTAATTAACTTTACATTCTCGAAAAATTGTTGTGCCAGAACTTCACATAGGTTATATTTAGTGTTTTCCTTTATCACCCTGTAAGCCATCATAATGAATCATGCAAAAACTGAATTAGGTTTACTGTTGTAGTAGAATTTGTATCCAAGTATTAATGCAATCAGTCTGAAATCCTATAGGAAAATATCATTCACTATCATAGATAGCCTATCTCATTTAGAATGTGTTAGGGTTTCAATTTATTTCTCTATGTTCTTCTCAGCCATAGGGATAACTCCATTGTTGTCTAACCCAATTATATCATGAATCAATAGACTACAAATATTTACAGGTTGTTCTATCCATATGAATTGATCATGAACTCTACTAAATAAGATTTTGAACCATTCATCTTCGCTGAACTCATATAGATCTAATATTTTCATAATTCTAAGGTCGTTTATGTGTTTGAATTCATCCTTCATTTCACAATTATCAGTCATGTATTCCATTTCAGTAGAAATATCATCAACACCCAATATATCATACTTGCAATGAATGTAAACCCTAATATCCTCTACATGCAAGCCATCGTGCGGGGTCTAAGAAAATGCTCCTTTAGGGTCATCTTCTCAAGAATTAAATGGATGTTTCTTGAATCTGTATCTAGGTTGATCTACAACATCATAAATCAAAGTTGCATCCATAGCTTTTGTATGAGTAGATGATGTAAATACCTTAATCACACTCAATTCCAAATTCTCGCTTCGATCGATCACACAATATAGCTATTAGATACTCTGATACTCTCTAATCTCTACTTGTCTTAGGTTGTTGCTCTTCAAATGGTGAATAAATAGGTATCTCAAATGTCCTTTATTCATTTTTAAGTGTAAAATTTACTTTACCCAATACACAACGTCGTATACTATCCAGTCAATTAAAAATCCCATGATCATAGAATATGCATCGTCCGGTGTTGCACTCTCAGATATAAGTTCTATGATGTCTACACATATCATAACTAAGCTAGCTGGAACTTACTCCTCAAAATCATGGGCTAGATATATTCTGATATCTTCATCCAATGCTTCCCCTAAGGCCATGATAGACCCTTTAGGTCGATGTGTTCACATCAGGCGAAGATCCAGTAGCATCTACTGTCTCTCCCTAAGCAAATATCTCATTTGACACTTTGATTTTTAATATCTTACCACTGCTATTATCTTCTTCTTTCTTAAAACAATTTTCAAATTCATTTTTGTAATCTACAAGGCTCTTACCAGTATCACTGTCATTCTTCTTTGTATCCATAGGAGGTGGTACTCTTCTGTTATTTACTCCATTATACCTACAAAACTTTGCTATATGACCTGGATTGTTACATTTGTAGCATATAGGAGGTCTTCTATTCTGATTAACTTGCAACTTACAATTTCTTGCAATGTGTCCAAGGTTATTACATTTGTAACATGTGATCTTAGATGCTGATTCTTCTATGGTGTAATTTTGTCTGTATCTAGATTGATAAGGTTTTCTACATTCTGCTTTCTTGTGCCTATATACATTATTATTAAAACAATAACCACAAAAAGATTTGAAAGGAGTATTACCTCTACAATCTCTCTTCATGTTTCCAAACTTGTTACATCCAAAACATCTACCTCTGAAAGGTCTGATCTGTTCTCTAGATTCTTCATGAATAGTTTTTCTCCATCAGTCTTCACATCAGGTTTCTCTTCTTGAATCTTAGAACATTCAGCTTCATTGAAGCCAACACCAATCATATCTCTTTTAGTTTTCTATCTGTCTCTTTGTTCATCGATCAAGTCACTGCTCATGTGAAGTTTCTCAATGTGTTTCTTTGTCTCAACAAATTCACCTTTTATGATCTGATTATATTTCTCCAATTCTAGATACTTGTTCTTGTAATGGTCAAGGTCAATCTTCATTTGTCCCATCATAATATTAGCATCCTTCAAAGCTTCTTCAGTCTTGTTCTTAGCATCCTTTTCTTTTTGAATCTCTTTAGCCATTACTTCATTATTAAACTTCAGAGTATCATTCTCTTGTTCAAGTTGCTTTATCTGATCTGAATTATCATTGTCTGAATCTTCTTTTATCTGAACCATAATATCCTATCTTTGATTTCTGGAAAGTTCAAGCTGATCTTTCAATTTCTTAATGAATCCCTCAGCTCTTCTTAGATTGAATCTCAAGTCACCATTTTCTTCTTTATCTTTATCAAGGTCTTCAAGTGTCACTTCAAAGTTCTCTTCCAAACTTACTAAATCCATCTTGATCTCCCTTAAGCTATTAGACTTTCTCTCTAAGGGCCAATAGCTCTGATACCAATTGTTAGGATTGATTAATACTTAGAGGGGGGGTAAATCAATATTACAACACTTTAAATCAAACTTAAACCAATTCCAAATAAACCATAAGCTTACTGAAATAAAAATAACATAAAAAAATAACATAGAAATCATAACACCATTATTTGTTGTTGAGGAAACCCTAGCCAAGGGAAAATCCTGGTGGGGATGGTACCCACAAGCATGAACTAAAGTATAATTTTCTTGTTAGGATACCTAGCCCTATTAGGAGCTGAATATTACATAGTTAATTTCCTTGTTAAAGGAATAAAAACCCTGTTAAAGGTATACAACACCTTGTTAGGGGCCAACTGAGCTTACATCTCTTACAACAAAACCTTTTGTTACAAATTGCTCTCAATAATGAACAAAACACGCATCTTTAATGCTTAGATAGTTCTAGTCATAGCTCTTTAATGATCTATGTCAACCTCTTCTCTTGCATCTACCATTCACATACATAGATATCCTTTCTTTCATCATATCACGTCTTCACCTTACAAAAATTCTTCATATATATATATATATCATTAAGTCGTCTCTCTTAATTATTATCACATAGTCAGCTCTCAATACAAAATAGAATTAATAATGTAAAGAGAAAATAAAAAGTCAATGCTCTTACATAACCAAAATATAGGTTATCAAAAATCATAATCCAACTTATCTTGCCAGGAGTCCATAATATACTCCTTAAATCATCGCTACTTGTTCAACTGCTCTATTACGCTGTTCTGCTATTTGCGCATGTCTTCAAATCTCTCTAACTCTCTGTAATCATCACCAAAAAAAAATTGATCTTAGTTGGAGGTCATACATACTCTATAGTATCTTTCTCTAACCTTGCTAGTCATAAAACATCATACTTGATCTTCGCCATCCAAAAAAATAATGTTATACTCTATATTTCTACTTCTGTACTTAGTCATTTTGAAGATTGTATCTCCAAAACTGAAATTCATTCCAAGTGATCAATATATCATATGTGTTGCCATAAATGAAAACCCATAATTGTCTCATACCATACCAAAAACATCACTTTCCAACACATAATTTTTTCTAGGCATTGGTGAGAATGAAAGGTAGTACTGTGAACTCATATTGCGCATACCTAGTTATGAAGTTTTTTTTGTGAATATCTTCATCCTTATGCCTTAATTGGTGGTACCCTAACCACATATCAATTTTGGAAAATACAACATACCTACACATATGATCAAACAAACCATGAAAAATTATTAGGGGGTACGTATTTCTTATCATACTCGTGTTTAGCATACGATGATCTAAAAATAACTATAGGGTCTCATATTTATTTTTCACAAAAATTACTAATGTTCCTCATGGTGACTCACTTGGTTGAATCAACCCTAATAACATTTCTTCAAGCTACACTTTTAGTTCCATAAGTTTTTTGGTCATTATGTGGTACGAATCCCAAGCTACAAGTTCATCCTCTATTATGAAGTCAATTGAGAAGTCAAATGCCCCTTTAGGGGATAGCCCTTGCAGTTCTTCGTGAACACCATCTTGGATATCACAAAGATAAGGGTATTTTTTATAAACAAACAATAGATGCTGAGTGGGGGAGGGGGGTGAATCAACAAAAAACAAATCTCCAACAACTAACTTTAATAATCACCACATGAAACCGTATGCAAGTAAAGAACAAAACCAGTAACACAAGAACACCAAGATTTATACATGGAAAACCCAAACTGGAAAAACCATGATGAGCACTTTCCCACAAATATAATTCATTGAAGTATATAATCTGATTACAAAATATTAAAAGAAGTAACCACCTGAATTTGGTCTGTTCCAACTATGGACCCTATTTGCCCTTAGTGTGATCATACCCTCGATTATGTCCAAACGACCCTATTACTACTTGGCATAATTCTTCGAATCAATTTAATGTCCTAGGTGATTTTTATCACTGAATTATATTAACTATTATAGCCATATAATTTAAATCAATTCAAACCATTTAAATAAAATCAAATACAAACATGGCTATAGTATTTACTTATAAAGGAATTAAATAAATCCTTAAATCAATTATCCACTTGAAATTAACCCATTCCCCTAGCCTATTTAATTTAATTAAAATGGCTATAGTCCCCTTGATTATTAAAAAGAAATTAAATTGTTTAAATAATTAAATTCTTATTTTTAAATGAATTAAATAAGTTTAATTCATTTAATTAATATTCCCTTAAACCCCAACCTAACCTATCTCAACCACTTCTACCCAAGGTTCTAACCCATCTCAACCCATTCACCCTTGCTAATATAATCCTAATCCTAAATTCTACCCTAACCCACTTCTTAATGTTGTCACATTCCATTAAGGAATGATTAACAACTCAACCCACTTGAGAAAGTCAACTTTCTCAAGCATGACTTTCCCAAGGGACAAACTTGCCAAGTTGAACCTTACACCCTTCCCATGCTTCTTTAAGGCTTTCATTAATGTCTCATTAATGAAGATGCCTTAAGACTATGTCTCCTCCATGCCTCATTAATGCCCAAGGCATTAATGATTCTTACACCACCATTAATGAGTCCCTCAACTCATTAATGAGCCTTGTCTCCTCTCTCTCTCTCTCTCTCTCTCTCTCTCTCTCTCTCTCTCTCTCTCATTCTTCTATAAATAGAAGCCATTTTTGAGAGCAAATAAGCCTTCATCCCATATTGTAAATGCATTGTTATGTTGTTGGAATAGACTTAGACTCATACTTTATTTCATAGTTCATGTTTATTACATTGTTATTATGTCCATTTTTAGATTAATATGCATTGCTCATTGAATATTAGCTTGTTTTAAACTAAATCTTTCATGCTAGGTTGTTTATGTCACTGGCATTTAGCATAAATCTGAGGGCTTTTATGTTACATGCTACACTCATCCTAGCTAGAAAGAAATAAGTCGATGTTATGGTTTATATGCTCTTTAACCCTTGTTTTTCACTAACAGAATGACTTATTGAAGTGTTGTGTTGCAGATAACAGGTGCACAAATATACACACACATTTTTGGCTCCCACCGTGGGGCTCAATTTCCAACTTAGCCTCATTTTCTAACACTTTTTCAATAATTTGCATGCCTAGAATTCGGTTACAAGCTCATTTTTGACCATTCTAGATCACATCCAGGATACACCATCACACCATAAAAAATGAGGCTCACATCCAGGATTTCCGGGATCATTTTCAGTCCAGGCTCGCATCTGGTAAGCATGGAATCACATCTGGTAAGGAAGCTCACATACGGTATGCTGCATCGCATTCAGTAAAATTTTAGGCTCGCATCTAGTTAGAAAGTTTGTGCATTTCATTTGCCTAACTCTAACATTTTGATAAGTTGTGTTTTCGATATCTTGTAGCCTAACAAGTGTTTGCAGGTTGTTCTTGAAGGTTTTTGTGGGAGTTAACATCAATAGATACTAACTTGGTTTTTTAGGTTGCCCAACCCCCATCTTGACCTCTATTTACTTGCTTTCAAATTTAAGATACATATTCCAATCTATCACTAAATTGATTAGAGGATTATGCTCTTTTCCTTTTAAGGAAAATTAGAAACTCATACATCAATTTATGGATTGAACAGAATTTGGAGTTAACTGAACAAGAAAACACATTGTTTAATTCAATTTGGACCAGTAAATGAACAACACAAGTCACTAAATATTGTGGTTCAATGAACAACTACATCGTATAATTTCTTTTTGGATTCAAAAACTGGACAATCAAATCACTAAATATGTGGGATCAAAGAAAAAGTTCAATCGTTTAATTCAATTTAGATTAGTAATTGGACAAGCAACTCACTAAATTTTGTGGCTAATTGAATAAGGCAACTTTCCTTTTCAAGCATCCTATTTTTCTTACATAGGAACAAACTAAATCAAGCTCAACATAGCTTGAAGGAATGAACTTTACTTTACATGTTTTGGGAGAAAATGGTTTAGATTAGGAGAGTATGCTCTTCTTCTTTGGAAGAATCAGAAATCTAGACATCCAAAGCTCACCAATCCTAGTTACATATATTTAAATAGTAGAGGGCCTTCCGGTTGAGGAAAAAATCTCCCGGGAATGACCCAAGTGAGGATAGGTTTTACGCCAACCCTTCCAACTCACTATAAATAGTTGCTTCCTCGTACGCTAAAGCCTTGGAAGATGGAGCCGATTTTGTTCATGGAATTTTGACATCATTCCTTGAACATATTTGGGTATATGTAGAGTGGAGCTGCTTGAATCTTGCTTGCGAGACTATATATATTCGGGTACTCATAGGGATATACGCCTAAATTTTGCTTTGTGCAATTCTACGGGGGACAGTTTCGAACGGATTGCCCAATAATCTACAAAAAATTCAACTGAAATAATTCCTAATTCATCCCCGAAAGGGTGATAATATTTGTGCAAGGCAAAAAGTAATTGCCTCAAGACACTCATCATATTGTGCCCTCACTTGCGTTTGGAGTCTGCTAATACAACATCATGACTGGAGACATTGCGCTCTTGGTGATGGCTGTATTCTGATTAGCATTTGAGTGTGTACCTGAGTCAACAAGAAAAGATTTTCATCCTCCACCTAGAGAATAGGAAAATATGAGTGTTTTTTTCACCCTCCTAACAATGCAAAACTGTTTGAAATGTTCAAAAGATCATTAAAAAGATAAGCTCCTCAAAACAATCAACAAGTTTCAAACCCTGGAGTACAAGTGTTTTTCACACATTATGATACCTCCTAACACAAACTGGAAACAAGCAACTTCACGCACTTTGAAAATGAACTTTTTAGAACTGACCAAAATTTACAAAACATCATAAGATCACATCCTAGATTTCCCAAGTTGCATGCAGTATTTAGGATCACATTTGGTATTTTGGATTGCATTTGGTCAACACATAGTCACATCCAGATTCTAGGCTTGCATCTGGTATCATCAGAGGCTCACATCTGGGAGCTCGTATTCAGGACAGTGGGTACTTGTAGAAGATTTTCTTAGAAAATCTCAATTGATTAGGATACCCTTTTAGCTCTTTAGCTGGTTCTTGTTGTCTTTTCTGGTCTCCCTGTTGAAATTTCAAAACACTTTCAAAACGTCCACCTTGCATGCTTAGTTAGTCTTTCACGATTAGTTCAATACATGTGGTCTACCCACTTCCTACTAAAAACTTGGTTCCCAGCTCACTATCAGGGCATTCTAACCCTCTGACATAGGAATCATTTACATCCACCAACAACAAATAGTTACTTTTACCTGGACACGCCCACTTGAACAATCTGAAACTCTCACTTGCACTATTGGGAAACGTTAACAAAGTTGAGGAACAAGTTCATGGTTAACACAAGATGTAACAAGTATACGTCTAAAGGATCGAAAGTGCCTCCTAAAACACCACACTTTCAAGGAGAATCTTCTCATAGTTCCCTTCTCGATCTAGATTCCCCTCAAATGGATAGTGATACTCATAGATGGAGTGAGGCCTTTGAAGACTATAACAATGGAAAACACCAAAAACCCAAAGATACTGATGAAGAAGAAGAACCCAAGTTCAAATGTCCTTTATTTGAATCTGGTAGTGAGGACGAAATCACTGAAGAAGAATATGAAAAACTCAAACAAAGCAAGAGGTTTCACCCGATAATGGAAACAATGATTGATGAGGATAAGGAAAAGTACTTCCTCCATCTATCATCTACAGGTGTTAAATTACCCAAAGATTATGATGTAGAAAAGCTCAAGGAAAAGGAAATACCAAATCCGATATCTATTCTCACCAAATAACTCAATTCAATGCAAACAGAGCTCACAAACCTCAAACAAGAGAAGGAGAAACCCATAACACAATACTCTTTGGACACTATTTGTCTATTTCCTTTTGAGAAGAGTATCACTATGGTCCCGTTTCCCCCCAACGTGGTGAGGCCAAAGTATGAAAAATACATGGGAGAAACTGACCCGCACGACCATGTAAGGGAATTTTGTGCTCTAAGCATAGAATACATGCTTCCAGGAAGTCTAGGAGGTAATGTCATGGAGTGGCTCTCAAAACTAAACCCCAAGGTCAAGACATTTGAGGAGTTGATCCAACGGTTCATTGAACATTACTCCTACAACATCCAATATGATGTAACTATGATGGACCTAAGTAACACCAAATAGAAAACTAGAGAATCATTCACACACTTCCTACAAATATGGAGGAAGATTTTTGCATGATATTCAAGGGCCATTCCCAAAATAGAGAAGATGGAAATATTCATTAATAGTCTAGTGCCTGAATTGAACTATGCTCTACAAATGCAAGACTCTCCTAGTTTCGACAGAATGATTAAAAATGCCCTCTGTATTGAGGAAGTAATGGTCAAAAGGGGAGAGATCACCCTCCAAAATGAAAACAAGACCAACAACTCCAACTCCAAGCCTAAATGGTGGAAACAAAACAAGAATGTTGTTAATGACGGAGTGGTTGATGCCTCTAACATTAATCCTAAACCCGAGGTATTCAATCTAACTAATGGCATGCAAGCAAGCAAAGATGCTAAGGTAACACCTCCCGTACCCAAAGCAAACAATGATAATAAAGGATGAACATGGACTTCAAAACCCCAAAAACATTCATTCCTTTGGGGGAACCTCTTGAGACTATTCTAAAAACACTGTTGGAAAACAATTTTCTAACTATTCCTGACTCTAAACCGTGGGAACCAATGGTCAAACCCAGGTGGTGGGATGATAATTCCTATTGTTTCTTTCACAAAAACAAGGGACACAAGACTAATAATTGCCTCAAGCTTAAACATGTCATCCAAGACCTCATCGAAGGAGGTAAGATCAAAGTAGATGGACATACTACCAATGAAGATCACACAACATTCAACAAACCCTTTCCTAATTACAATCAAGGAGAGACATCTAAAGGGAAGAGTAATGAGGTAAACTACACCTATTCCAAAAATGACAATGTGATTAATATGCTTGACATTAAAACCAAATCCATCAATGTAGTCACAATCAAAGGTGTCTCATTTAACTCAAATGCTATAACACAGAGCCAAGCACAAGTTAAAATCAAAGGACCTCCAAAACTGACATCAACATCAACATCCAAGGTTCCTATTGTAACTATTCTTAAACCAACAACAAAACACGTGGTCACTATTCCTAGAGCAAAATATGACTTGGTAGACCAATTGCAATGAACCTCTACCAAAATTTCTATTTTTTAGTTGCTCAAGATATCCACAATACATAGGGAAATCCTAGAACAAGCTCTACACGCTGCTAATGTTCCAAAAGATATTGATATAGACAAATTCCAGGCGATGGTCAATCACATCTCAGCACCACATTACCTCTCCTTTTCTAAAGAGGATGATAAGTCATTGACACATCCACACAATCAACCCCTCCATATTGAAGTCCTTATTCATAAATCCCATGTTAGACGCATGTTGATAGATGGAGGCGCAGGGTTGAATATCTGTACACTGGATCTAATCAAGAAACTGGGTCTCTCAGGACAAACAATTGACTCTAGAAGCAAGATAACCATCAAAGCTTATGACGAGGAAGAAAGATCCTCCAGGGGTCTTATTGTTCTAGCTATCAGAGTCGTACCAATTGAGAGGAATGTCATATGCCAAGTTATGGATCTACCATTGGCCTACAATATCCTACTAGGGAGACCATGGATTCATGAGATGCAAGCTATACCGTCCACTTACCACTAATGCATACAATTCCCACATAATGAGGTGGAAGTGACGATTCCTACAGACACTAACTACACTTGCAAAAATATCAAAGTAGGTAGCATGATCCCACACAACAAAGAGGCTATGGATGTCGTGGCCCTTGAAACTAACAAGGACATGGTTATGAATATTTTTCACAAAACCTTGAAACTTGAAGAAATAGGTATGGGAGAGTACAAGCTAGACCTAACTCCCTCACTGACAGAACTCCCGGTGTCACCAAGATCCTACGACAAACCTTCATCGACATTCACACCTATAGCATCCAAAGAGCTAGAAGTACACAAAGCAACTGGCATGATAAAGGCATCCACATCTTCTTCAGATAACACAGAAGAATAGGTAGTCTTGGACTGGCTTTACAAAGGAGAACCGGTGGAGGCTGAGGTCAAACATGTGAAGATATCCCCAGAACAGTATGGAAAGGGATATGATTTCCTCACACAAATGGGTTACAAAGGAAAGGGACCTCTAAACAACATAGGACAAGGGATCATTGAACCTATACCCACGGAGTTCCATAATACCAAAGATAAAATAGGACTGGGTTTCAATACTAAAACTGATAAACCTGCTTCAAAAGAAAGTCCACGCTCAAATAAAGGGAGTGATGAAATAGATGAACTAGAGCAGTGGTCCTATGAAAGATTGTTACATGTTGGCACACAAGGCCCCAACTACCAAGGAGAATGCTACGTACCTAGCTTTGAGGTACCCCAGGATCTTCACACTCCTTTGCTAGCACAAATTCCCATTCAAGAGGTAGGAGACACCATAGCAACAATTACTTAAGAGACACCCTGGCCACAAAATTTACATCCTAACTGGGGGAAATTGGTCACAATTTCACATGTCATTGATCTACCCCACTTTGATCTACAAGAAGCTAATCGAGTACATCAAATAAACATTGCTGAATACTTAAATAGATCTGATGATGATGTAACAGACTCTCATGACTATGAATGGGATTGACTATCAATCACCTCTGAAGATATTGGAATAGATACAATTCACATGTTTGCGGCTCCTTCATCTCCTAGTAAACAATATGACAGTCCTCCCAATGATATTGATCCTTCTGAAGTAGAAGAAGAGTTTCTTCCCTCGATCATTGATGGCGACACAAGTCTAGAAGAATTTCATAGGCTCCAAGCAAGAAGCCTCCTTTTATGGAGAGATAATGATGAGATTTCTACTGATGAGTCGCTAGAGTTTGATCCGCATATAACTAAAAATGACCCTTTTAATGATGATTTCACTATTATTGATCTAAATATTGAAGAAATTAACTTAACAGATCATGTCATGTCAGTTAATGGTCTTGATGCTAACACGATGTTGTCCTTCCCAGAATCTGACTCCCTAACATTGGTACTTCCCGACCTAATTAATTGGACTGAAACAGATCCTACTCCTATCCTCAACTTTTCTAATGACCACTCCCTAGATTTTTATCTCAATGCTTGTGAACCTTACCCTTCTTCCACCAAAGAAAAGAGCAAGAACATGTCACAGGAGGATATCGAGTTTCTTAGTCACAAACTGAAAAATAAAAAGAAAAAGCAGACTGATGGTGAAAACCACTTTGTGGTAGTATCAAATCCCAAAATAGTAAAGAAAAAAGATGTATCCAATGGTGAAAACCTCTTTGAGGCACCAAAGGATGAGACTCTTGATATCCTCCTTGAACACTTTCAGGAATGATCTTTGGTACTGATTGAACCAACACAGCCAGTAAATTTGGGCACTGTTGAAAATCCTCAAATAGTATACCTTGCACAATCCTTATCAGAAGAGGAGAAGACATAGTTCACAGAGTTCTTGAAGGAGATGAAGATTAAATTTGCATGGTCTTATATGGATATGCCAGGGCTAGATCCTAATCTAATCATGCACCACTTATCTATAGCTCCCAGGATCAAGCCCGTAAAACAAAAACTTAGAAAAATGCATCCCGATGTTGCATTATTGGTAAATGCAGAGCTAGAAAAGTTGTTAAAAGATGGATTTATATGGGTCATTGCCTATGTAGGGTGGATCTCCAATGTGGTCCCCGTATCTAAATCTGATAAATTTATTAGGATCTGTACGGCCTTCAGAGACTTGAACAAAGCATGTTCGAAGGATGACTTTCCTCTACCAAACATTGACATGATCATAGATCTTACAGCTGGCTTCCAGATGTATTATTTAATGGATGTATTCTCAGGCTATAATCAAATCAAAATTTCCCCTGAGGATCAAGAGAAAACTGCATTCACATGCACATGGGGCACCTTTTGCTGGAATGTCATGTCTTTCAGGTTAAAGAATGCCAGTGCAACATATCAAAGAGCCATGACAACAATATTCCATGACATGATGCACAAGAACATGGAGGACTATGTCGATGACACATTGGCTAAATCCAAAGAAAGAGGTACTCACATTGCTGACTTAAGAAAAATCTTGGATCGAATGGAACAATTTCAACTCAGACTCAATCCTAAGAAATGTGGCTTTGGGGTCCAATCAGGGAAGCTCCTAGGATTCATAGTATCAGCGAAGGGAATCGAGGTAGATCCCGCAAAGGTAAAGGATATTCTAGAAATGAATCCTCCATGAAACATTAGTCAAATGAAGACACTACAAGGGTGAGTCTAGTCCATCAGGAGATTCATGTCCCAACTTACAGATAGGGCACAACCTTTACTAAGTTTCTACATAAAGGGGTTACCTTCAAATGGGACAAACACTATGAAGCAAACTTTAGAGAATTGAAAGGATACCTGGCTGCTCCACCTATTCTTATGGTGCTTATTCATGGGAAGCCCCTACTCCTATACATTTCAGCTACAGCTACATCCCTAGGAGTATTACTGACATAAGAGGATGAAACCAAGAAAGAAAGAGCTATCTACTACATTAGTAGAACACTGGTCGCCTATGAGATTAATTATAGTATTATTGAAAAAGCATGCTTAGCAATCGTCTTCGCATCACAAAAATTAAGGCACTACATGCTCTCTCATACAGTGAAGCTCATTGCTAAGATTGATCCTCTAAAGTATCTTTTGAGCAGAACAACATTAACAGGACGTTTGGGAAAATTGGTCCTGATTCTAAGTGAGTTTGACATTGAATATGTAGAAAGGAGAGCTATCAAAGGACATGTCCTTGCAGATCAATTAGCTGATTCACCACTCCAGGATGATGAACCTTTACCCATTGAATTCCCTGATCAAACAATCATGCATCTCACTGAATATCCATGAAAGATGTACTTTGACGGTTCATTCACTCAACAAGGATTTGGAGTAGGGGTCCTCTTTATAACTCCTCAAGGATACAAGATTCCCAAATCTTACAAATTGATGTTTCCATGCACCAACAATATATCAGAATATGAAGCATTGGTCAATGGCCTAAAGCTAGCTATGGAATGGAAGATCATAGAGTTACACATGTATGGTGACTCCCAACTAATTATCAATCAAGTCAATGGGGAGTATCAAACAAAAGATGAGAAGTTGATGCCCTACAAGCAACTGGTTGATGACCTAAAGAAGTAATTTGTCTTCGTCACCTTCCAGCAGATACCAAGATTAGAGAACAAAGCTGCTGACGCTATGACTACCTTAGCATCCATGTTACAACTAGAAGAACATCAATTCCGCTATGAATTCTTGGTGGAAGAACTATCCTATCCTGCCTTTGACACCCCTGAATACCAGGTAATATGTGCTTTGAATAGCCCAAACCAATCTCGGTATGCCAATATCATTGCTTACCTTTTCGATCAAACTATCCCTAATAATCTATCTAGAAATGAAAAAAGATCCCTGATTAGGACAACATCACGTTACATCCTCATAACTAACAACCTATATCGACGTCGTCTCAATGGTACACTTCTTCGGTGTTTAGAACTCAAAGAGTTTGATTTAGCATTAAAAGAAGTCCACGAAGGTGTATGTGGATCACACTCGAATGACTTTTCATTAGCAAAGAAACTGCTCAGAGTAGGCTATTATTGGCCTACCATGGAGAAAGATGCTATTCAATTTTCAAAAGCATGTCTTAAATGCCAGACACATGTAAACCTTATCCATGCTCCTGCTAGAGAACTTATACCTTTCATAATACATTGGCCATTTCAGCAACGTGCCTTTGACTTGGTTGGACAAATATATCCCAACTTTTCAAATGGACACAAATTCATCATTACGACCACTGAGTATTTCACAAAGTGGGTCGAGACCGTGCCACTAATCAAAGTCACTGGAAAACAGGTGGCTATGTTCATTCTGAACTACATTATTTGTAGATACAAGATACCCTCTTCAATTGTAACAGACAATGGGGGCCAATTTAAAAATCAAGACACATATGACCTTTGTGAACAGTTCCATATCACTCAACATTTCTCCTCAATCTATTATCCTTAAGGTAATGGATAGGAAGAGGCATCCAACAAAAATATTCTCAAGATCCTACATCAAACTGTAAGAAAGTCTGGCAGAGACTGGCATCTCCAACTAAATTTGGCACTATGGGCCTACAGAACAAGCATAATAACACCAACCAGAGCCACACCATTCGCTCTAGTCTATTGTGCTGAAGTAGTACTACCTATTGAGGTTGATATCCTGTCTTTGCGGATATCTTTACAAGGTCTTGTTACCAACGAGCAGTACCACATAGATAGGGTGAATTCTCTAGACCTACTAGATGAGCGCCGACATTAGGCATTCGATCACCTCAAAGTGTACCAAGCACGTATGTCCAAAGGTTACAAAAAGAAGGTTAAACCACACAAATTTGAAGAAGGAGATCTCATCCTCAAGGAGAATCTTAAGAACCAGCGTAACAGGGAGAAGAAAGGAAAATTTGAACCTAACTGGCTGCGACCTTATGTAATCACTGCTACTTTTGGGACTGGAGCTTATCAACTAGTTGCACCTGAGGGAGACGTTCTTTCAGATCCTATCAACACTCTACATTTGAAGCATTTCTACGCTTGAGGTCTAGCTAGCAGAGCCTATACAACAAAATGTTCTTGTAAAATACCAAAAACATTCAGAAAATTGATCCTGAAGAAATCCAAAAACAATGGAAAAAGTCCTACAAAAAGGGTCTCCTTGGTGAAAACCTGGTAAACAGGCGCCTTGATACTACAAAAACATTCAAAAAGCAAAAATAGAAAAAAAATTGAAAAAGAGAAAAGTGCCTTGATGAGCACCTGGTAAAACAAGAATCTTGGTAGCAAAAAGAAATAAAAGATCTTGCCAAGTGGTGAAAACCTGGCAATCAGGCGTCACTTGTGTTCTGCGCTCCATCTATCATTACATTGCTGACACTAGGCCTTCACAATTACACCTGTGCTCAAATTCTGACTTCATTTCCTAAATGGCTATCTTATTCTCACTTGGGATTTTTCTATCTTTACGTCTTAAGAATAAGTCATTCTGCACTGGGGGCATCTTTGCTGGGTTAGTAGGTTGCGGTTGCTAGGTTGCTTTAGAATGGTTTGCCTCACAAACATAATGTTTCTTGATACATGCAAAACAATGTCACTTTCCAAAACAAGGATCTCTTTTCAAACATCACATATCCAGACATGACATTTACAGTGTTCCTACGAGGCTATATTGGACCGCATACATGAACAAATTATCCTATCAATGCACAGACATGGAACACCATATTGCCTATATTCCAATTTTTTGATTGATGAATCTTTACTGTGTTTGACATATGAATGAACAAGTACTATCTAAACACATAGTTTGCTATTTGTTTGATTATGATTCTTTAAATGTCTTGATGATGTTTTCAACTAGGGGCATCTACGTAATTATAAATTTTATTTGAGTGATTCACAATTCATGATTTTTTATGTCTTCTTAGTTACTTAATGACGTCTATGCAAAGACAAAGAGTCACAAGGATAGGGGGCATAATGTTTTCTTGGTTTTCTGCATATGGTGATTGTTCCAAATGATCTTATAAATTTCACCTAACTTGTATGTTTATGGTAAGAGTTGCCACTCTGGGTGGATTGCTGCATATATCTCGATCTTCGTTATGTGTAAACTATGGTGAGGTTGAAATAATTTCCTTGTCTATTTTCTGATCCAGATTCACACTAAGGTATACGAATCATAATGTACCCAAGGATATGAATCTTTAAGGTCATTACAGGTCCAATATCTTGCCTTAATCAGAATCTGGTATATTAAAAGGAAGGTGACTATTTTGTTTTCCTGGCTTCTATGCCTTGATGCCTAATTCTATTTCTGACATTTCAATAAAACATAGTATTCATAATTTCATAATATCAGTGGGTATTAGTGATGGTTGTACTGTGAGGTGGTTTCCATTCTAAAAAGTGCCCAATGATGATAAAAAGCTATACATTTGCATACCAGTGATGAAGTCCTAAGAGTCTTTATATAGTTGCATTTAGAGATTGCATGATACATTTATAAAAATAGTAAATGCATAAAAACTTTTGTGCTAAAAAATGCTTTCTATCTTCTTCTAACAATCAGGTTAATTACATCATCAATATTACTGATATCAAATATCGTTGCACATCCATAGCATACATTTTGCATTCATGAAAAGAAGAAACATGAAAATACAAAAATGAAGCATCCATGTATTGCATTTTTACTTGTTCATCCTAAAGTGCATCCATACATCTATTTTGCATAAGGGAAAATCAAAAGAAACATACATTTGCATTTTCACATAAGTATCATTCCAAACATATTTATATCAGTAATGACTCATCACATCCAATCATAAAATGATGTTATCATCTAAAAACTAACTCATCAAGAGACCAAGATATCATCACATGTGCAAGATACATTTATCACATCTATGAAAGCAAAGGGAACTCATGACACATGTCAGAATCAGGAAGCTGCATCAGAAATATCTATCAAAAAATGGTACAAATAGACATATGGAATAGTATGCATAAAGAGTATCCGAGTATTAGTGATCCAAAATAAATTAGATATACATGTATGAATGTCATATACAAAAAAGGGGATCTCAGCAGGATCCAGATATACAAAATGTAATGTCAAGATATACATATAAATGGTACAAAATATCAACTTTGTCCCACCCCCTCTCTGATCAGGAGGAGGAGGAGGAGGTGGTACAAAAGGAGCTGCTGGAGGTGGCATGGCCCCCTCTAACCCTATAGAACTGCTACATGATACAAGGCATAATAATAAGTGGCCCTCTGCCCCTGATGAACTGTTGTTCGAGCATATGCGTCTCTCTCAGCTCTGAGCATCTCACCCTGCCTATCCCTCTATGCTCTCAGCTGCTCAAGCTGTATATCCCTATCTGCCAGTAAGGTATCTGCAGTGGTAACTCGGGCCTCCAATGCTGTAATCCTAGCTCGAAGCTGCTCCCTCTCCTACTCACATCTAGACAGGGGGTCTCCGTCTCTACCTGTATCCTACTCTTGGGACCTGTCCTGTCCTCTATTTTGTGGCCTATCCTATGACCCCTACTATCTTTGTCTTTGCTGATCCCTAATAAGAAATGGACCAGTATCTCTTCGAGGGGCCACAAATATGAACCTCTGGTGCCTACCCTACCCGCTGCCACTGGCTCCACCTATATCAACAGCCTCACCACCACCCCCTCTATCATCTCCATCATGACCATCATCAGGAGGAGGATGCCTGACATCTCTACCATCCCTGCCACCATCACAACCTCCATGTCTGCTAGGAGCCCTGTCTCTCTACGCTCCTCCCCTAACCCTGGCTAGTCGATCATCAGGATCATAGTCTAAGGGCTCCTCTATACGAGGAATGATCTCCTCAAGAACAATGAACCAGGGAAAGGGGTACTGAAGCCTCTCAGTAGCATATCCATTTGACACACCTGCATTAGCTACATCAAGACAGAGATCCCAGTCTACTGCCACCATATCGCAGATCTCCTGGTGAGCTGTCTCATACTGTAACTGTGCCCCCCATAATGGTGTCTCATCTCTAGTCCAGGCATATACAACAATGTCCTCTATCCTACCCTAGAGATGACCGTACTGTCTCAACACTCTGGTGATCACAAACTGCTCTATAATATATGTGGTCCTGCCAATAAGATATTGGCTCTAACACAAGTAAGGCACCTACCAGGCATCTGAGGTCTACACCTCACAATCTAAATATGGCCGCCAAATGACCTCTGTCATATCATTAAACAAATGACACCAGTACTTGATCTTTCCCAGATGGGGCTGCTGAAGAAGACCTGCATACATATAAACATAGGGCTTCTCTGGTGCCCTATGTTTGTCTATAATCAGCCATGTCATGGGGATGTGCTCCCAGGCCCAGATCTAGAGAATAAGAATGCCTACGGTCATGCTCCAAGTATAGTGGTATACTATCTCATGCAGCTCTCTATACATATGGGCTAAGATACAGCTACCCCATGCAAATCTCTGACAGTGGGTAACCATTTGCTCTATCATATCTACCCAACCAACCATAAATCCATGTTGGCCCCTATCTGGCATCAGGATGCCACCTACCAGACCTGCTAAATAAACAGATAAACAATTGTAATGATCAACCATGTAGTCCCATGATAGATATCTCTGGTCAATGGTATCATCCTGGAAAAATATATGTGCAGCACCAATGGCCACGGTCACTGTTGACTCAAATCGTACCTCATGCCTGATCATCATCACCTGAAGTATCCGCTAGACATCCTTCGGAGTCACTATAATCTCACCAGTCAGCAAATGAAATGTGTTGTGCTCTGAGTGCCATCTCTCAGCAAGAGCAGTCAACAACCCACGGTTTACCCTGATCTCAGGTAAACCCATCAATGAGCACAATCCACATCAGATCACGGTGGTCTGCTCATCATCTGAAAACCATCCAGACAATGCAAGAACATGACCATGGTAAGTGCCACAGAATGCAACTACCTCAAACTGGGCCTATTTTGGACAAAAATGACAAAACATCAGTATCCTATTTACAACAAAGGGGTAGACTCCTAATCAACTAAGTGATTCCAAGTTTGCGGCATGCAAACAGGTTTGAAAGATTAAAATTCTAAGTCTCCTAACCAGATACGATTCTGAAACAGAAGGGTGCGATCCATTTTGCCAGATGTGATCCTGGAAATATAGGATGCGACTGAGTTTACATGATGCGATCCCCAAAATATGGATGCGATCCTAAATGCGGGGTGCGACCCTAAGGAAACAAGGTGCAACACGCTGATGAGTTTTCACTAAAAACATGAAAAAATAATGAAAACAGATGTGATCCAGGGTATCCTGGATGCGATGTAGGAATCCAAAAAAATCGAATGTGATCCGAGAAAAACCAGATGCGACACATGATTTGCAGGTTGTGATCCAGAATCCCAGATGCGATTCAAAATTGTAAGGGCTATAAAAGCTACAAAAATGTATAAAATTGAAATTTGTAAAATTCACAGGGTAGTTTGTCGAGAACTTACTGGCAGTGGGTATTCAGCTTAGCGTTGATGTCGATGACTCATCTCAAAATGATGCTTCCTCACAAGGACTACCATATTCTGTGCATAGCTCTTTGAATTACTATGGAGGAAAGTGAAAATGAATAGTGAAATGGTAAATTTTGAGGCTTATATTGGTCTTTTGATTCATTTAGGAGTTTTGAAACTCCTCCCAGACAACTCCAACTATAGTTCTATTCCCTTTCTGATCAATCGGGAATCAAATTGAAGGTGCATAAAATGTTTTTAGCAGCACAAAACCATTCTTTTGACGCTTTCAAAAACTACAGATTGGCTTCATTTGTTTTGCAAAACTGTCAATACTACACATTTTATCATACATCTTGGTCTAACATCATTTTATTAGTCTTATCACTCACATTTTCACATAATTAGCTTGGTACTTGTGTGTTTATTTTTAACACACACCTTCTTTTCCACTTCTTCTCCTCCATTCTTTTTCACTTTAACCGCTTCCTGCAAGTAATACGTTCTTTCAACTGAGGGATTTATTCTTTTCCTTCAATTTCATTCCCGAGGGGGCATGATCACACTATCATCAATTAAATTTTTGTTTGAAACAACATCAAAATGACTTCGTTATCAAACAAACTAGGGGCATAACAGTTTCCTTGACTAAAGTCAGAACTGTTGGATAGAAAGCTTTGGTTCTCATAAGCTGGATATCTTATGTTTTCTCATTTTAAAAGATTTTTATTAAGCTCCTGGTAGCTTCATACTCGCTTTTTGGATGACAACCAAGCTCAGAATCAGTATTATCAATCTTTGGACGACAACCAAGTTCAGGATTGGTATCTTTAAAATCTTTTATTGATTTTTTGGATGATAACCAAGTTCAAAATCAATTCTATTAGTTTTGTTTGATCAAGTGTGAGACTGATCTCATCAACATTTCATTCGACAACCAAGAACAAAATTCTCAATCTTTCTGAAGTCAAAATCAAAAACTTTCTTTGAATCAATGTACTGCTCGCACATCAATTCAAAGAGGGGCAAATGTAACCACCTGAATTTGGCACGTTCCATCTATAGACCCAATTTTTCCTAAGTGTGATCATAGCCTCGATTATGTCCAAACGACCCTGTTACTGCTTGGCATAATTCTTCGAATCAATTTAATGTCCTAGGTGATTTTTATCACTGAATTATATTAACTATTATAGCCATACAATTTAAATCAATTCAAACCATTTAAATCAAATCAAATACAAACTTGGCTATAGTATTTAATTATTAAGGAATTAAATAAATCCCTAAATCAATTATCCACTTGCAATTAACCCATTCCCCTAGCCTATTTAATTTAATTAAAATGGCTATAGTCCCCTTAATTATTAAAAAGCAATTAAATTGTTTAAATAATTAAATTCCTATTTTTAAATGAATTAAATAAGTTTAATTCATTTAATTAATATTCCCTTAAACCCCAACCTAACCTATCTCAACCACTTCTACCCTGGGTTCTAACCCATCTCAACCCATTCACCCTTGCTAATCTAATCCTAATCCTAAATTCTGCCCTAACCCACTTCCTAATGTTGTCACATTCCATTAAGGAATGATTAACAACTCAACCCACTTGAGAAAGTCAACTTTCTCAAGCATGACTTTCCTAAGGGACCAACTTGCCAAGTTGAACCTTACACCGTTCCCATGCTTCTTTAAGGCTTTCATTAATGCCTCATTAATGAAGATGCCTTAAGCCTATGTCTCCTCCATGCCTCATTAATGCCCAAGGCACTAATGACTCTTACACCACCATTAATGAGTCCCTCAACTCATTAATGAGCCTTGTCTCCCCTCTCTCTCTCTCTCTCTCTCTCATTCTTCTATAAATAAAAGCCATTTTTGAGAGCAAATCAGCCTTCATCCCATATTGTAAATGCATTGTTATACTATTGGAATAGACTTAGACTCATACTTTATTTCATAGTTCATGTTTATTACATTGTTATTATGTCCATTTTTAGATTAATATGCATTGCTCATTGAATACTAGCTTGTTTTAAACTAAATATTTCATGCTAGGTTGTTTATGTCACTGGTATTTAGCATAAATCTGAGGGCTTTTATGTTACATTCTACACCCATCCTAGTTAGAAAGCAATAAGTCAATGTTATTGTTTATATGCTCTTTAACCCTTATTTTTCACTAACAGAATGACTTATTGAAGTGTTGTGTTGCAGATAACAGGTGCACAAATATACACACATAGAAGCTCACTACTCTATACTATTAAAAAGAGGCCCATTGTCAATACAAGAATGAATATAGATAAGAAGGATCACTTCCTTATAGTACAAACTTGAGCTCACTACTCTAAACTTGCATATAGAGGGTCACTACAAAAGTAGAAAGATACAGTAATAAACTTGTGTACCCAAGACTAATTTTCCTAAAGTACTTACTCCTCTTCAAATTAGATAAAGATAAACTCTTCTGCTAATGCAACTAATCTTTAAAACATTGTCCACTCTAACAACAAACTATCACTACCTTTCCTTCTCTGTCACTATCACTGACCTCTGCTTTGCTGATTGTTGAACTAGTGTGAACACTTCACTTGCTTCACACCTTACTCTTATTGAACAGTACGAAAAGGAAGGAAAAGGAAAAAGGGATGATTACTCCCCCTTTTCCAAATTGTACATTTGGAAGGAAGATGTCACAATAGGCTCAAGTAAGCACCTAAGTGTTGAATATGGTAGTGATCCTTTTCTAAATATATAATTTTAAAATGGAAAAGAGGAAAGATGCAATATAGATGAAAAAATATACAAGTAGATACAAAACTGGAAATAACAGACTGATACTAACTCCTAAAAACCTATAATGACCTTAATTGGGATCCACAAAGCTAAATTGACCTATGGGTGAAACCTGAGCTGAAGTTGTAGGGTATAAAATGTTTCAAATGTTCTGTACCTAGGAACAAGGTGTTTCAAATGTTCTATTATAGGTACTTTTGACTAATATTTTTTGAGATCCTACATCTATTTCTGATCTACCTAAAATAGTTATGGCATCTCTGTAGCATGTTTCTGCACACAAAAAAAATCTAAAAATAACTATAGGGTCTCAATTTTATTTTTCACAAAAATCACTAATGTTCCTCATGGTGACTCACTTGGTTGAATCAACCCTAATAATAGTTCTTGAAGCTACAATTTTAGTTCAATAAGTTTTTTGGTCATTATGTGGTAGGAATCCCAAGCTACAAGTTCATCCTCTATTATGAAGTTAATTGAGAAGTCAAATACCCCTTTAGGGGATAGCCCTTGCAGTTCTTTGTGAACACCATCTTGGATATCCCAAAGCTAAGGGTATTTTTGATAAACACACAACAGATGCTGAGATGGGGAGGGGTGTGAATCAACATAAAACAAATATCCAACAAGTAAATTTAATAATCACCACATGAAACCGTATGCAAGTAAAGAACAAAACCAGTAACACAAGAACACCAAGATTTATACATGAAAAACCCAAACTGGGAAAAACCACGCTGAGCACTTGCCCACAAATATAATTCATTGAAGTATATAATCTGATTACAAAATATTAGGAGCTCACTGCTCTAGACTATTAAAAAGAGGCCCATTGTCAATACAATAATGAATATAGATAAGAAGGCTCACTTCCTTACATTACAAACATGAGCTCACTACTCTAAAATTGCATACAGAGGGTCACTACAAAAGTAGAAAGATATAATAATAAACTCATGTACCCAAGAATCATTTTCTTAAAGTACTTACTCCTCTTCAAATTAGATAAAGATAGACTCTTCTACTAATGCAACTAATATTTAAAACATTGTCCACTCTAACAACAAACTATTACTACCTATCCTTCTCTGTCACTGTCACTGAACTCTTCTTTGCTGATTGTTGAACTAGTGTGCACACTTGACTTGCTTCATACCTTACTCTTATAGAACAATATGAAAAGGGGAGAAAAGGAAAAGGGGATGATTACTCCTCCTTTTCCAAATTGCACATTTGGAAGGAAGATGTCACAATAGGCTCAATAAGTAGCTAAGTGTTGAATATGGTAGTAATCCTTTTCTAAATATGTAATTTTAAAATGAAAAAGAGGAAAGATGCAATTTAGATGAAAAAATAGACAAGTAGAGATAAAAATAGAAATAACATACTGATGCTAACTCCTAGAAACCTATAATGACTTGAATTGGGATCCACGAAGCTGAATTGACCTATGGGTGAAATCTAAGCTGAAGTTGTAGGGTACAAAATGTTTCAAATATTCTGTACTTAGGAACAAGGTGTTTCAAATGTTCTATTATAGGTACTTTTGAGTGAGATTTTTTGAGATCCTACATTTGTTTCTGATCTACCTAAAATAGTTATGTGTAAGAAGTATTAAAAGAATGAAAACATAAACATGAAGTAATCCAAGGAAATGAAATGCAAGAAGATTTTACCATAAACCACAAGAGAGATAAAGATGTCAAGATCAACTATCAAGCATATGAAAAACTCCAAGAATCCAACAAAGAGCCAATATATTTTGGTAAGGGGAAAAGAAAAGAAAAACCCCTTTGTGAATAAGAATATGGCAAAAAAGCCTATGGATGAGAGCAATAAGCTCAATACAATAATGAGAGCAATAAGAGATTGAGAGAGAGAGGAGAATATTATTGAAGCAAGTGTGTGAGAGACATATCTTAAGTAGAGATGAGTGGAGGAGTTTTCATATAACTCCCTTCTCCTATGGATGCCACATTCATATTGTGTGTGTGACAAATGTGTGATTCCTCTTAAGGAGAAATATCTATTTTCCTTATTAAAGGAAATAAAAAATAGTGACATGTCCTCCTACTTGGACTAGAGGACAAATACAAATAAGGATACCTTGGTTTATCCTTTTAATTACATATTTTCAACCAAGGAAAGATTAATTCTAACATTATGGCATCTCTGTAGCATGTTTTTGCACACAGAAAAAAGGGAAAAAGGTTGGGTAAAATGGGTTTGCCTTGTTCAAACCCCTGTTTAGGAATCAACCTTGAAAATGAAATGAAATTGAATAAAGGAAAGAATGTAAAAGGTAAATATTTAATTCACCTTGCATAAACCCTCATGGACGGATATAGAAATTTATCATACCCATAAAGAAATGTACTTGAGATCAAGGCTTTGACCTTGGAATGTATAATAGGAATCAAGGATGCCCACACAAATGCATGGATCTTTGAAGAATACTCCTAGATTATCAATGTAGATATGTTATAACTACCTTTCCTTCTTTGTCACTGTCACTGAACTCTTCTTTGTTGATTGTTGAACTGGTGTGCACACTTGACTTGCTTCACACCTTACTCTTATTAAACAATATGAAAAGGGGAGAAAAGGAAAAGGGGATGATTACTCCTCCTTTTCCAAATTGCACATTTGGAAGGAAGATGTCACAATAGGCTCAATAAGGACCTAAGTGTTGAATATGGTAGTAATCCTTTTCTAAATATGTAATTTTAAAATGGAAAAGAGGAAAGATGCAATGTAGATGAAAAAATAGACAAGTAGAGATAAAACTGGAAATAACAGACTGATACTAACTCCTAGAAACCTATAATGACTTGAATTGGGATCCACAAAGCTGAATTCACCTATGGGTGAAATCTAAGCTGAAGTTGTAGGGTACAAAACATTTCAAATATTTTGTACCTAGGAACAAGGTGTTTCAAATGTTCTATTATAGGTACTTTTGACTGAGATTTTTTGAGATCCTACATCTAATTTTGATCCACCTAAATTAGTTATGGCATCTCTGTAGCATGTTTCTGCACACAGAAAAAAGGGAAAAAGGTTGGGTAAAATGGATTTTCCTTTTTCAAACCCCTGTTTAGGAATCAACCTTGAAAATGAAATGAAATTGTATAAAGGAAAGAATGTAAAAAGGTAAATATTTAATTCACCTTGCATAAACCCTCATGGACGGATATAGAAATTGCTCATACCCATAAAGAAATGTACTTGAAATCAAGGAGTTGACCTTGGAATGTATAATAGGAATCAAGGATGCCCACACAAATGCATGGATCTTTGAAGGCTACTCCTAGATTATCAATGTAGATATGTTATCACTACCTTTCCTTCTCTATCACTATCACTGAACTCTTCTTTGTTGATTGTTTAACTGGTGTGCACACTTGACTTGCTTCACACCTTACTCTTATTAAACAATATGAAATGGGGAGAAAAGGAAAAGGGGATGATTACTCCTCCTTTTCCAAATTGCAAATTTGGAAGGAAGATGTCACAATAGGCTCAATAAGGACCTAAGTGTTGAATATGGTAGTAATCCTTTTCTAAATATGTAATTTTAAAATGGAAAAGAGGAAATATGCAATGTAGATGAAAGAATAGACAAGTAGAGATAAAGCTGGAAATAACAGACTGATACTAACTCCTAGAAACCTATAATGACTTGAATTGGGATCTACGAAGCTGAATTGACCTATGGGTGAAATCTGAGCTGAAGTTGTAGGGTACAAAATATTTCAAATATTCTGTACCTAGGAACAAGGTGTTTCAAATGTTCTATTATAGGTACTTTTGATTCAGATTTTTTGAGATCCTACATCTATTTTTGATCTACCTAAAATAGTTATGGCATCTCTGTAGCATGTTTCTGCACATAGAAAAAAGGGAAAAAGGTTGGGTAAAATAGATTTTCCTTGTTCAAACCCCTGTTTAGGAATCAACCTTGAAAATGAAATGAAATTGCATAAAGAAAAGAATGTAAAAGGTAAATATTTAATTCACCTTGCATAAACCCTCATGGACAAATATAGAAATTTCTCATACCCATGAAGAAATGTACTTTAAATCAAGGAGTTGACCTTGGAATGTATAATAGGAATCAAGGATGCCCACACAAATGCATGGATCTTTGAAGGTTACTCCTAGATTATTAATGTAGATATGTTTGATAATCAATTGACATGAAGGAGAGATGAATGCAGATGGAAGGAAGGATCTTCTTGCTTGATTTAGAGTTCCTTTACTTGGAAATCATGGGAGAGAAACTTGCTTCAATTGGAGGAGATTGCCTTATAATTAAATTGGACGAATTGGAGAAACTAGATCTTGGATGCTTGCCTTCGAATCTTGAATCTAATTTCTTGAATTCTTGATCTCTTGAATGTCTTATGAAAAATTGATTGCAAAATTATAGATCATGAATGTGTATCAAAATGAGGAGAGATAGGGTGTTTATATACTCAATCCATCATTTTAGGATTCAAAAATAAGTCAAGCCAACCGTGAGATCTAATTTTCCACTAACTCCCTGACATAGTGCTCCAAGACAAATTTGGGCTAAAAAGTGTGGTAATAGAACATTTGAAACGTTCTATTCCTGGGTACAAAATGTTTCAAATATTTTGCACCTAGGAGAATCAACCCAAATTTAAAATGGGTGTTGGGATGGTGGAAAAGATGTGGGAAAATAAGAATTAGGTTGCTAATATCAAGCATAATGAACATCTAATCTTGGAAGCACCAAAATGGGGCCTAATAAAGCATCCAATTATGGGTACTAACTTTTTAGGATAGTAAATTTAACTCCCAATTTAGAAAGAGTATGAGACAAACTCATGCTCACACTATAGTATATCACTGCACAAGAGCAATCTTATCAAGGTCAAGGAAATAAAGAAACATCAAGCCCCCAAGTGACCTAAGTCCTCATCAAATCCAAAACCAAGATAAAAGAGGCATCACTCAAAAGAGATAAAAATAGAAGAAGAGAGAGACATGACCACTAGCCTAATAAGGCATTGCCTTACTATGGACCATGAAAAGAGAAAGTGTTGTTATAAAAGATGGCATTGGTAGTCTAGCAAGTTGTGTTATGTTAGTCAACCCATTAAAACAAAAGGGATCAATCCTTAAGAAAAGTATTATCTTCATTAAGGGATCCTTGAAAGGTGATTAGTCCTTAGGAAACCATTGTCTCTAAAGGGATAAAAAAAAGGAGGAACAATCCTTAAGAAAAGTATTGTCTTCATTAAGGGATCCACTGAATAATGCTTAGGGCCATAAGATGAATGTAAGGAAAGAATTGTATCCTTAGCCATTTTAATAAGAGATTGCATTGAATCATTGTATATGTGTGCAAAATGTGAAACAAGGAGCATAATGTATGCCCCCAAGTTAAAATTATTGCAAATGCCTTAATAGGAGAAATGTCTTTAACATACCATACATGCACCCTCAACAAACGTTTCCACTATGAGATTCCTCCAAGAAAGGATAAATCAAGGGAAATGAATACATGACACAAGAGAGCATGAAAGTGATCTACTATCTCATGGGTCAATATGATCATATGTTAACTCATGTAGATCATAATTATATCAAAATGAATTGTCATCATTCCCCAAAGGTAGAAGAACTACAAGCACAGTGGAAGAATTTCTTGTAAGAGTTATGAAGAAGAGTCTTTTTGGGTCAGCATAACCAAGACCAAAAATAATAGGTAGCTACTATTTTGCATCATCCCCAATCAGACAACACAAAGGCACATTTACGAACTGTGACACATGTTAGTGTAAGTTTTTATTTCCTAGTTGGGTTATTCATTTTCTCTTTATTCCTAGGTTTTTCCTACATCTTTTATTAATCCTGCTTACGTTAAAATAAAACATGCTTGGTTAGGTGAGAGGTTTATGAGGTGTTACCTTCCTACATGTTGTTATGCCCTGCATCCCCGTCCCTACATTTTGTGTGCAAAATATTGGGTCCCCCTTTTTGTTTTTGATTGCGGCCTTGCCTTGTCTTTCTTTCCCTTGTTGTTTTCTTCCTCCGGGGTTTTCTTCCCTGGCGTTGTGTCTTGTTTGTTTTCTTTCCATCTCCGGGACTCCGGTCCCAGAGGTTTCCTTTTGTTGGAAACTGGATTTCAGACTCCAGGATTATTCATCATGATGTTCTTAAGGATATTATCACGAAGAATCCCCGGGCTCAGAGTTCAAAGGTTTTGCTTGTCCAGAGATTGCCGGAAGGAGGAGGATTACCTTTTACCGCGGGTATAAATAGGACTTATCTGTCACTTTCACATTTACCGCGATTAAAAACCTTCAAGCACTTAGAGAAAATTAGAGAGCAATTTCAAAGCGATTAACAGAGCATTTGCAGAGTTTATAGTAATCAACGCTTAACATTTTCAGTCGTTCTCAGGCAAGTGCAAGTGCTTCATGGTAGTGACTCTAGCTGTCAGATAACTCAAGCTGTTGCAGAGCTCCTATGGTAAATCCTCTTTTTTTCTCCGTCTTCTGCATTCTTAGGTTGGTATTTTCGCTTTCCCTCCTCTCTATTTTGCTTCCGCTCTCTGGCTTTCCGTTGGTTTTTGCTTGTCTTGTCTCGTCTTGTTTCTCTGTTTCATCTGGTTCCCTGTTTCTGGTTTTGCCGCCCATTGGTGGGTCGGCTCTACCAGAGGGTTGTCCACCCTCTGTGTGGAAGTGGTCTGTCTGTAAACTTTGTAAATAGCTGTATATATGTTTCTGCCTCATCTGGTTTTCCCGCGGGCATCATCCCGCATTGTATATTCATGTATATATGTATATAGTTGTAATATAGTCTCTGTATATCTCCTTGTTTCTTTGTATATATCCCTCAGCTCCATGTATATCCTTATGGGTGGCTTGACAAGCTGGTTGAGTCGCCTCTATTTTTGGTTTTCCGCCTCCGAACTCGCTTCGAGGCAGAAAACCACCTGTTTAAAACTCGGCTCTCGGCCGGTTTAAAACAGGCAATTTTCTCTCTCCTCCATGAAGTCTGTCAGAGCCTCATTTATTTCCCATGTGCATAATTAATCTTAGCCAAGTGGCTTCCACTTTTCGCGTGTTCGAACAGTTGGGTCCGCTGTCATCGCTATCACTTCTATTTAATACCAACTCACGTGGCACCCACGTGGGATCGGTGACTTGGCTTTTCACATGTCCTCACCAACGGTCATTTCTCCAGGTTTCAGGTCTCCTACCCTCTTCCATCCTGTGTCCTTGCCAAGTGTGATAAAATTCCCTGGACTCGGATGTTTGATAAAATCTTAAGTTTACGATGTGTTTTTCTTTTCGGGTATCTTTGCATGAAACTAACTTTTCAGGAAAAGAAAACGTGGCGGTGGTAAGATCTCCGGACCCCGGAGTAACTATTTTATTTCGATAAAGATATTCTGACAGTCACTTTGTCTTGCAGGTTCCTGGAGTTCATATTCCAAACATGTCTGAAGCGTCCACATCATCTCCTCCTGAAAGTCTGGAACTACCAACCACAACAGAGACCAGGGCAGCAAAAAAGTCAAAGATGGAGAAGGCCCTGGAAAAGATTCCCCTCACCATGAAATTTATATAGGATAATCTCATTGTGGGATCAAAGATCGAGTCCAAGGTAAAGCTGATAACCGACACTAATGTCAGAACATGGTCGGAGATGCAGGCCTTGGTGAAGATAATGCACATCCAGTGATAGGATGGAAATCAATTGGCGATCAACTTTGGGAACTCTGGAATCCTCCAAGCGGCTTGCTTCCCGTGCTCCATGCAATCTCCATAGCTTATCTTGACACTAGCAAATAAATACAACTCTTCTGTTTGGGCCGTTATGCTCGCGGCCGTAGAACCTACGGGATACCCCACTCCTATGGTGTCCCTTGATCTCGTCACGTTCCAAACAAGCCTGGGGATCCCACAGTTTGACAAAGCCTCAGTGGTCACAAGGATGGATGCCTTGACCCAGTTCACACAACTGGAGGATGCTGCCCAGGTATACATGAATACCCATTGGCTCAAGGTCCCAAAGAGGGACCCAAAGAGAATGAAGATAGAGATTCCCCGCTCTGAATTTAAAGAGAGCATTCAGATGGGGATGATAGCATTGGCCCGGGTCTTCGAGCAACCCTCCACCCAAGAATTTTTCAAATGGATGTACTATTTCCTCCTTGACATCGGCACCAAGGGAGGATACTTTGACTGGGCGATAATAATTTCTAACCACATCGACTCCCAGTTTCGGCAATTGAACCAGAAGAAGAAGTTCTATATGTCTTCCTACATTTTCTGGGCCCTAGCACAAAAGAGGCCCCATTCTCACGGCCTACTCACTGATGGCATACTCAGGATTGGCCCAGGACAAAAAGCACCGTGGGACCGTTTCCCACAAGTTCAATGGGAGGCCAGCTTCCCCAGTTTCTGCCGGGTAAACGATGCATTCGTTTACTACCATTTGCTTACACCCACCCGGGATGCCGGATACCGCCTATCCACTGAGGCGATGAAGTTGGTCCATAGTTATGGACATTACTATATTCAGTTCCAGCAGCATACATACATTAGGGTCACCGGCTTCTCTGGGAAACCCTACTTGTTGCCCAGGCATTGCGGGGACAAGATCATGCTGTTGGAATACTGCCAGCAAATAATGGAGGTGCATGCCTTCTTTTCCCTCAAGAAGTTCCCCAACGTCTCGTTCCCAATCACCTGTGGGAACTACACCTGTAGTCTGGCCACCGCAAAGGAGGCAGACAATGAATTAAAAAGCTACAACCTGCAGGAGTTTTATCTAGCGTCGAAATTTTTTTGATCCGCATGGCAGAATTGCAACGACAATGCCCCGGGCTTCAGAGCCCCATCGCATACACATGGAGGACTTTTGGGCTGATTGCCAGGATGATGCGGATGTGCAAAGCTGACACTATATCGGAATGACGGCCAGCCTGATGCATAAATTGAAGCTCCAAAAATTCTTGGCAGACTTCTCAGACACTGCCCCCACCATCGATCACCAGTACAAGGAAAAGGGGATCGATAAAAAGGCCCTTCCACCAGTGAACTGGGGCGCCCGGGAAGGGCCCACAATCGAAGACTTCACCTGAGAGGTAGTAGAGCGAAGCCATGCCTACTTCAAGACGGTGTGCCCCGGGAGTACCCGCCGAGAAGCCCAGCCGGCACCAAAGTTAACTCCACCATTGGTACTAAGATTGACCCCGGGGGCCAGGACTTCTTCACAAGGGGCAGATAAGGGAAAGAGAATAGTTACAACCCCTTCCACGCAAGAAGTCCCCATCACCGAGAAAATAAAATAATCGGTGGCAGCCTCCTAGCAAATGAGCGAACAATTGATAACAAGGCTGGCCACCCCGCCGCTCATGACCGGGCCACTTCGTCCTCCTTCCTCCCCGTCATTGGCAGCCTTAATGGTAAAGGCAACAGGAGTGGATCCCTCAGAGGCGGCGGAAATAAGAGATGCGGGACCTCCTTTAATTACCTAGAGGAAGAAAAGGCTCAGCAAAAAGCCCAAGGCAGAACCAGCGCTGGAGGCATCCCTCCCCCGAGAAGTAGAGATCTTTTCTTCCAGTTCCCCGGAACCAGAGAAAGAAACAGAGCCCATAGAGGTCCCGGTCAGTCCCCCTCCGGAAGAAGAATTTTATGTATTTGCGGCCGATGAGTTTGGTAACTTGCAGGGGGACGATACACAAGCAGGGGCAGAAGTCCCAGGGGCGGAACAAGGGGCTACAGAGTAAGAGGATGTTGAACAAGAGCCTGCACAAGAACAACAGGCAGAAGAAAAGGAGCTAGAGCTGGAGATTATCTCTGGGGCTCAATAGATGCAAGGTCCAGGAGTGGACAACCTAAAGCAAGGCAAACAAATGGAATCCGCTGGGGGAACCAGACCTTCATAAATAACCGTAACCCCAACCGCCATGTTCTAGGGGCCACTTACAGGAGCAACCTTCGGGCAGGTTATCACAACGGCCCAAACTCTGAATCTCGGCCCGATACCTCCCCTACTGCCAACAGAGGAAGAAGCCCTGGCAGAAGAACAACAAGAAGAAGAGAAGCTTGAAGAAGAAATCCCCGAGGAATCCTACCAGGGTTCAGACCCAATGATAAACATACAGGACAAGGCCGAGGAGATGGAAATTGAAGAAAACATTGCTGTAGAAAAGGTTCAGGCAGGGAGAGAGATGGATGAGGTCCACGTTGCTAAGGAGCAACAACCACAGGACATTGGAAAATAATTAGAAGAACAAATTATGGCAGGAAGGCCACCTCTCACACCTCAATGGCTGGTCGAGAGCAGGAAGAGAAAAGCTTAGTTCACTCCGGTGATTCCTCTCTCCCTGGCCGAAATGATGGCCCGAGTTCAGGCCCCGTCGAAGGCAAAGAAAGCCTGGATAGTTCACACTCTTCAAACTGGGCCGGGTGGAGAAACAATTTCCATTGTGGCAATGCCTCCCCCAGACGCCGATGAAGCAACCGCAGACCCCGCAGATTACAATTTTGCAGAGGTATCCCTAGGCAAGCGGGGAAAGCAGGGTGAGGTAGACCTGCTAAAGGAGGCAACAAGGGAAGTAGAGGCCCGATATGAAAAAGAGGCCCAGAGGCTCAAAGATAAAAAGGAAAAGAATGCAAACCTTATGGGGTTGCTTACTGAGCTAGCCAGACCCATCAATTCCGCTCCTCCAGAGACCTCCGCATCAGAAGAACTACCGCAGAGTGACATAGATTCCCTGTGAGTAATGAAAAAGAAAGCCCAAGCAGTGGACGAATGGGTCGCCCTGTAGATAGGAAACACCCAGCATTTTCTGGCGTCCACTCTCCCAGATCTATACACGGCCTGGCAAGTTATTCATCAAGCGAAAGCGCTTATTGAGCAATGGGAGAGTGACGCCAAAAATTACCAAGCGTGGAAGGTGGAGCTCTAAGAGCTCCTCACCTTGGGAGAAGATATAATTTCTGAATCTAGAATTCTGGCTGAGGAATCATTTGATTTTGTAAGAACTCAGCACTCCAGACTTGACCTCACATTGGAGGTAACCAAGCAACTGGTAGAGTCCTTACAAGAAAAGGTAAATACTATAAAATATTCTTCTAATTTATACAAGTCTTTTGTAGTAAAGGCTTCTAGGGTTGATCCCCTTAGTACAGATACGTATACCCCCAAAGATTCAGTTTTGGGGAGTTTTGATGAAATAATAAAATCCCGGTATCAATCCCTGGAGGGGATAGATGGGGCCCGGATGGAAAAATTAACCGACATGATACTTAAGAGTCACGACGCAGCAAGGATGGCAGATGAGTTTAAAGAGAATGTTCCGGATCTCGGGGAACAAGTTGAGATGGCCAAGCACAGAAGGGCCAGCCTAAGAGATATAGATGAAGATGGCATTTCCCGCCTCCTCCAGGCCTTCAATGACAATAAGCAACCTTGAGCTTTCTCCAAAGGCTGGGGAAAACTCACATTGAGCATTCTTTATTCTTTTTGGGGCGAAAGTTCCCAGATCCCGGAGTCCCAGATCTAAAATTTTGTATTCTTTAAAGCGATTCGTGTCCTGGTCCCCGAGGCCGACCGGTCACTTTCAAAAGTGGTTAATAAAGGCTGTCAGAGGGTAGTTGACCACATCAAGGGGCGTCAGCTCGACAGTTGGTTTTCTGACAGGGTGGTCTTCTCGAGGCGCTGATCAAAGGTACACCTGGCACGTTGGAGACTGGGTGCCACATTTCCCATTTATGAGGCATGTAGGCTCGGTCCCCGGGGGACCTACTTTCTTCCTTCTCCTCTCTGACTCTCTTCTTGAGACTGATTCTTTTGATGTATTTTCTTGTCTTATTCTTCTGACATGGCAAACCTATTGTCTCTAAGTCTTTTGTAGGGTGGCGCAGGTAGTACCGGCGCCCATATATTGTATTTTATTGGAACATGATGTAAATAGGGTTAGGGTTAGAAGAGAGTTGTATATATAGGTAGATCGGCCCATTTCCAAGGGTCAGAAAAATTGATGATTTGGTTGTCCACGATAATAGCAAGGGAATTTCTCATTTTAGTTGCAGAGCTCAATGCTCCATTATTCTTTTTTCAATAGTTAGATGCTCCCCTGGAGCCGCCATTGTATCACGCACCAGTGCTTGCTGGAAGAAACATTAATAAAGAAGGAAGAATTCTTGGCAATGATGTTGTTGGAATTCCTGCTTCTGAGTTAATGGTATTTCATGTTTTGATGTTCTTTATGTCTTTTACTCTGGTAGGCTAAAGTAGATTAACGAACTCTTTGCTCCCGCTACTGATAAAATGCTAGCTGATGGTTATGTGTTTCTTCGGTATTTAGTGTAGTTTATCAGAGTATTATTGATGTTCCGGACATTTCAACATGATTGTAGTTAGATGAAACGTTTCTAACCCTGCAGGGTCTTTTTTCACTTTATTTGCTAAGTATAGAACACTAGGGAGAACCTTACTCTATCGAATCTCTGGAGAGATTGAGTTGAAGAAACCAGCTATCCCCCTCGAAAATAGTCACCTCTCCCAACTGAGCCCCGCACTGTGATGACCCGACACCTAGGTGCTTGAAGGCCCGGAGGATTTATTTCCCCCGGACAACCTTTGTAGGCGGAGTTTGCCGGTTTTCCCGGAACCCGGTGACAACTTATGACTGTTGGCAGACCCGGTCAGCAAAACCCCATCAACAGAAACTGGCACTAGAAGGAGGGCATGAACTCGTCCCCCTCCCAAGATTCTAATTTTACACCTCCTGAGGGTTCCCCGAGTCATAATTTTAGCCGTCAAGCCTTCAGCGGAATTGGATCTTTCTCCCCAGCAAAATTTGAAAGAGTCCTTAGGTCTACCCCGAATCCTAGAATATTTGTCAAACTCGAGCCCCCTACTCGAAAGAAATGGACCGCGAAAATCATACCAGCCACAATTGTCTAGGGATCTACCATACCTCCGAATACCCAATCTCCTCAGACAATTCTGGGAACCAGTGCCCAAACTACCCAACATATAGTTTCTCCAATGGCTGCATACTTCAGAAACACCGGGTCCCTAATGGGAACTTTTTCGGGTGCAATCAATGACTTACCCTCCCACCCGGAGAAGATCTGCCCATGATATGAGCACTTAGGCTCACAAACCATGGAAGAACACTTACAGGCATACAAAGATGCCATGAACCGACATCGGATCCAACATGAGGATGTTGTGACCCGGGTGTTTCCCTTGTCTTTAGGGCAAGGTGAGTTGAACTGGTACCTTAACCTTCCTACCAATTCCATAAACAGTTGGCAGGACATGGACGATGCCTTTTTGGATGCCTTTCATGTGCATGTGGACCCAACCTGGTCCCACAGCCAGTTCATCTCCATTAGGAAGGAACCCAATGAACCTCTTGCAGCATTCAACCATAGGTTCCAGTGTGCTCTAAAGTGGTGCACGGGCCCCTTCATTCCATCCCTAGAGGTAACCATACAGACCTATCTCAATGCAATGGACCCTTTCGTTGCCACTCTCCTTTGTAGAACAACCGCCGTGTGCGATCGAGACACCTTGGCAAAAGTCTACAACCTAGCCCTAGAGTTGTCCCGCGGTCTCAACAAATCCTCGGGCGGGATTGGGCAGAGCACGCCTTTCAACATGGTCCCCGGTAGAACTGCATATGCCACGGTATACAACCCCAATATGGCAATAGGTGCCCCCTCGATGGCGGTGAACCTTCCGCCACCCTTAATAGACCAATAGGCATGGTATGTTTACCCAGCCCAGACCCAGATGACACCGGGTCTGGAAGTCTTCCCTTGGAACCAGCCGCAGCAGACACAACAGACTCAGACACAACCATCTGGAGTGCCCTTCTTTTAGTCATTCATGGCTGGAGGATTGCCGCCCTCAACTTTGGCTAATCCTGCCGCCTTCCCGGGAAGCCCACAACAATCACAGCCGTCGCATTGTGACACAAACACTTAGTTGACCGCCGAGGTCAAATCCCTCCGGTGAATGTTGTCCACCTTGACTATGGACATGGGCCAACTAAAGGTGGGGTCCTACGCGCCCCAGAATTTGAATTTCCAGAGGGGAAATATTTTCTTCGGCCAACGAAACAATAATGCCAGAGGAAGAAACTTCAATAATGGGTCTAGGCCCAACCAACAACAATGGAATAATAACACGAACACCGGAGGCCCACCTCTGAACCAAAATGCCAACCAAAATGGTGCTGGACCATCACATTTTATGCCAATTGCAGACTTCCAGCCCATGACTAACTGGTGTAGACTGCACGATACAGGTTCCCACAATGAGGTGAATTGCGCCACTTTAGAGAAGGTCATCACGATCTCCCAGCTGGACCGGCAGTAGTCACACGACGCTACCCCTCTGAAACCCCCTGTCCAAGAGCCAACTCATAGTGCCTTCACCTGTGATACCATCTTCTTTGAAACTTCCAAGGAGGATGAAGAAGAATCTGAACTATAGGGATTCGTTGATGAACCTATCCCGCCCTTTGAGGCCAATGCCTTTACTAACCCATGGACTCCATACAATACTCAGAGCCAAGTTGGTAAAGGACCAGCTTACATGCCCACCCCTCCTACCAAAGACACTCCTCCTCCCTGGAATAATACGACTGACTGACCCATTCCCCCAAAAGGTCCTAGCGCTAACCAAGCAAAAGATCTCGTCGAGGAGAATTCCCAATTCTCAGGGGGAAGATTCAATATTACGAAGGCATTAGAGCAGACCACTACCTCCATGACCTTGATGGAGGTTTTGCTAAACTGTCACAAGCAGAAGAAGTATCTTCTGAAGCTCTTAGGGAACCCGAAAGCCATTAGCTGCCCACCTAAGACTGTCTCATTCGAAGATGCTAATGCGGCTATCTTCTGGGGGAACAATGAGGATCCTCCCTTCCTACTAGGCCTGAATATCCACGGTAAAAACATACACAATTTCCTAGTGGACTCTGGAGCTTCAGGTAACATCATGCCCTTGTCTATCTGTCAGAAGCTTAGATTCCACCCCACCCCATCTAATGGTGCAGTAATCCAGTTGGATAAGATTGCTGTAAAAATGGTGGGGGAATTGAAGAACGCCCGGATACATCTTATCCAGGACCCTAGGATAGCCAGTATCATTGACATCCAAGTGGTGGACATCGCAGAGACTTACGGGATGTTATTAAGTCAGAATTGGTCTAAGTCCTTGAATGGATACTTTTCGACTGACTTCACCCACTTGTGGCTTATGTGGGAAGGAGAATCAAATAAGATCTGGGTCGAAAGTGAACCCCGGATGAAATAGGCCCTTACCGAAGTTGGAAGGGTCAATGAAGTCTTTTTCTCTGAGACTTCCCTGGGGGTGTATAAACCTTTTGAAATCTTAACATTTGATTTTATCCCCGGAGAAGATCCCGCCGTACTACAGAGAGGCCAAGACCTAGAAGAAAAGATGAGAGCGGAAATTGTCTCTCAAGGTGCCACAACAACCCTTGCCACACTCTTGTCTGGCACTTGGTGCCGGGTACACTACCAGAAACATTCAGAGCTTGAGTGTGGGCCATGCCTTTGAATTGCTAACCGACACCTTGACACTTTCTGGAGTGAACAACTTGCAACTGATTCCCTGGGACCCAGTACTATTAGATGCGCTTCTTTGGTGCCACCTCCCTAGAAATCCTAATTCCAAACACCTTCGGAGGTAAATTCCATACTCACGCTGGTAGTTCCGGGAGGAATCCCTAAGTCTCCTAGCAAGAATCCAAAAACTACCCTGCCCCAGCCCCAAATTATGAACAATGACTTATGGACCCTTAAGTTCGATGGGTCCCAATCCAAACAAGGCTGTGGGGCTGGGGTAGAACTAATCAACCCGTGAGGAAATTCCTTCCTTGCATCCTACAGACTGCAATTTAACTATACAAACAATGTCACAGAGTACGAGGATTTGTTCCTTGGACTCTTATTCGCATTAAGGAAAGGTATCACCCGCCTCCAGGCTCTGGGTGATTCAGAGTTGATTATTAAACAAGTCTAGAGTCAATACACATGTCATGACAAAAGGCTGGCCACATACCGCAACCGGGCTTGGAGCCTTATCAAAGATTTTGATGCCTTTGGCATTGACCTCATTCTCCGGCGATGAAATTATGTTCTGGATACCCTTGCTATTTCTGCTAGCACACTTGAGCCAATGGCTGGCTCGCGACTCTGGAGATTTTCAGTTGAGATGGTCCCCACCCCCTCCATCCTAGATAATGTCACTCACTTTCAGGTCTTTGAGGATGATCAACATATCCTGGCCTTCATGGCAAATGTGGGTGTCTTTGAAGATCAGATAGTGGAGGAACGAGACCATGACGATACTGGGCAGGACGATGAAGACGATGGGATCATGGACTTGCCCACTAACACCATCCCAAAAGGGATGGTTACACTAGAACGAATCTTCAACTCGGACCCTTAGGCCCGTGAGAAGGTGTCATCCTCCCCTGAGGGAGGAAAATTTGAAAAGGTTAATATCGGCTAGCCCGGTGAAGAGAAGATCATCCATATCGGTACCTCCTGCTCCCCCAAGGAAAAGGAGAAGATTCTCGCGGTTCTCCAAGAATACATCAACGTAATCGCCTAGGGTTATGAAGACTTAAAGACATATGATACATCCATCATGACCCATACCATTCCCCTGAAGCCTGACGCTAAGCCCTTTCAGCAAAAGCAAAGACCAGTCAACCCCCTGATAGAGCCCCTGATTTGTCAAGAGGTAGAAAAACTACTGTCAGCCCAGATAATCTTCCCAATCTGGCACACTATGTGGGTTGCCAACCTGGTCCTTTTCAGGAAGAAAAATGGTGAAATCCACCTTTGTGTGGATTTCTAAAATTTGAACAAGGCATCTAAAAAAGATAATCGCCCTCTTCCTTCATTGGATGAGGTGTTGCAAATAGTGAATGGATCCCAGATGATGTCCTTCTTAGATGGATATTTAGGATACAGCCAAGTCATGGTCAAGTACGAAGACAAAGAGAAAATGACGTTTACTACCAAGTGGGGAACGTTTGCATACAGGAGAATGCCCTTCGGTCTGATCAATGCGGGGGCTACATTTCAGAAGGCCATGGACATCGCGTTCAAGGGCCTTGTGAACCGATGCATAATAATCTACATGAATGATTTGAATATCTTTTCCCAGGACAGGCGTGATCATCCCGCCCACCTTGCTCAGATCTGCAAGAGATGTCGCTGGTATGGAATATCCCTCAACCCCAAGAAGTGCATATTCAGGGTCACCGAGGGGAAGTGGCTTGGGCATATTATCTCTGAGAAGGGTATATCCATAGAACCTGATAGAGTCAAAGCATTGCTAAATCTACAGATGCCTGGCAGCAAGAAAGAGATGCGATCCTTTTTTGGAAAGATCAACTTTGTATGACGATTCATCAGAGGATTCGCAGAAATAGTTAAACCACTCAACGAGATGATGAAGAAGGATACTAAGATTGAGTGGAGTCTAGAAGCAAAGTGGGTATTTGCCCAGATTAAACAGACAATAATGAAAGCACCTATCCTGGCTAGTCTGGACTATTCCCTTCCATTTTACATTTATTCATTTGCTTCACCGCATTCTGCTGCGGCAGTGTTGATCCAAAAGGTTGAAGGGGAAGAGCGACCAATAGCTTTCATGAGCTCCCCTTTCAAGAACGCTGAGGTCCGGTATTTACCACTAGAAAAATAGGCCTTTTCTCTAGTTCGGGCCGTGAAGAAATTCTGGCATTATATTCTCTAGAGAAAAGTACATGCTATCATCCCAGACCAGGCTGTCAAGTCTCTGCTGATGCAGAATGAATTGGGTGAGAGACAGGGGAAATGGATGGCCATCCTCCAGGAATATGACTTAGAGATGCAGCTCATGAAGATAGTCCAAGGCCAGGGACTAAGTCGAGCGATGGCAGAAGAGACTCCCCACATAGAATTTCAGACTTACATGGTGGAGTCTATTACCCAAGATCCGTGGTATACCGATTTGGTATACTTGTTGCTAAACAATAAATGCCCAGAGGGGTTACCTCCCCACAGACCCCGCACCCTGCAGATGAAAAGTGCCCACTTCGTGATAAAAAATTCTACACTTTACCGCAGAAACTACGAGGGAGTGTACTTCTGGTGCATTGACAGAAACCAGGCTATAAGAGTGATTGATGAATTCCATAGACAGTTTGGAACCGGGCATGGCTCAGCCAATGCCACTGCCCATCAGATCCTTTGGGCCAGATACTATTGGCCCTGTATATTCAAGGATGTTTACGCTCATGTCAGGAAATGCCATACTTGCCAAACCGCAGCACATCGCGAGCGTAACCCAGCCATGCCTCTACAACCAGTCTACGAGGCTAGACCCTTCGCCCAGTGGGCATTTGACTTCATCAGGGAGATCAACCCAAACTCATCTACCAACCATCGATACATCCTTACTGCTACTGATTACTGCACTCGGTGGTCTGAAGCTATACCTTGCAAAAATAACACGGCGGACGTGGTTATCAAGTTCTTGGAAGAAAACATTGTCACAAGGTTTGGAATGCCCTTTGCTTTAGTATGTGACAATGGTCTGGCATTTTCTTCGGCACGGCTACTTGAATGGACCTACAATCGAAATATCACACTAAAGTTCTCCAGCAACTATTATCCCTAGGAAAATGGCGTTGCTAAATCAACAAATAAAAATCTACTTGAAGTGATCAAACACCTGTTAGAATAGAATCTCTGGGATTGGCACCAAAAGTTGAAATTCACCCTCTGGGCGGATCACATTCATATTAAGGCCGCCCTGGGAACATCCCCATTCCATCTGGTTTATGGTTAGAACCCTGTATTCCTAGTCAACTTACAGATCCCATTTTTACAGTTTATGTAGGAATTTAACAACAGAGACAACACCGTGGAAGTTCGGCTCTTGAATCTGGTGTGAATGGAGGAACAATGAGATGCAGCCCTTGAACATTTCATGCATCATCAAGCAGTGGTAAAAAGATGGTTTGACAGGAGAGCCCAATATAAGGCTTTTCAGATCTTGGATCTGGTTCTGTTGTGGGACAAGGCCCGAGAGAAGAAAGGAAAACATACCAAGTTCCAGCGGCTCTGGCTCGGACCATACTTGATCTCAGAAATCTGCAGGGAAAATACTTACCGCCTTAACACCTTGACTAGGGATCCTGTCACATTGCCCGTTAATGGACAGTTTATTAAACACTATTTTGAGTAGGGTAAGTTTGTCCAAAGATGTATTATTTGTAAAGCCTTTCGCTTGTAAATATCTCTTCCAGGTGTCTCGTTGTGAGGTGCCCTGCCTTGTAAATAGCCTTGTCGGTTGTCCTCCGGGATAGTTCTCTTTTTCTATTTTTTGTTTTCATTTTTGGTTTTCTTTCGGTCCCAGCGTTTTGTCCTGTCTTGCAGGAATTGGAATGCTTCGCATAAATTTGGTTTCTGGTACAATGTCTACGGCATGGCCAACTTTAGAATCTATCTTTAGCACGGTGGAGCTGGCCCGGTCTTCGGGGTTCATTTCACAGGATATGGCACATTTTGAGGAATCCCCATTGGGCGTTCTCTCCAGGAATCTAGAAATTAGTGAACAAAATAATAATATAAGGAACAAGTAATCAGACACATTGAGGGTAGATCGGTTGTACTGATTGGTTGACCCAGGTCTGAAACTTTAAAGAATTCTTCCCGGGTCCAGAGCTTTATCCTCTCTTCAAACATCCAAATATAGGTGGACAGGTGAAAGAAGTACCGCCATTGAAATTAGCTAAGCTTAAGCTTAATGGTGAAAGAAGTACCGCCTTACCCATCCAGAAACAAATAAAATAACAAGAGGAAAAGGGGGATACAACTCCGGTCTTCGGGGGAAGCAAGCGAATTGATGACCGGTTCAATGTAATTAGTGCCTCTTCTCTATTCCTCCTAGAGGTCATCAGCTTGATTTCTTTACAAAACACACACGACACCACTGATGAAGGACTACGGACTGACTCCGGTGTGGTTGGGTTCTCTCAGACATGTTGCTCTTCACTGGTCAGACGCTCCGATGGGCGGCCTGTTCCAGTTTTGCTAACCAGAGATTCTATAGTTCTCAAATGCGCTTAGGCATTTGTCCCAGATAGTTGCCATTTGTTATGCCCTACATCCCTGTCCCTACATTTTGTGTGCAAAATGTTGGGTCCCCCTTTTTATTTTTTCTTGCGGCCTTGCCTTGTCTTTCTTTCCCTTGTTGTTTTCTTCCTCTGGGGTTTTCTTCCCCGACGTTGTGTCTTGTTTGTTTTCTTTTCATCTCCGGGACTACGGTCCCGGAGGTTGCCTTTTGTTGGAAACCAGATTCGGGACTCCAGGATTATTTGTCATGATGTTCTTAAGGATATTATCATGAAGAATCCCCGGGCCTGGAGTCCGGAGGTTTTTCTTGTCCAGAGATCGCCGGAAGGATGAGGATTACCTTTTACCGTGGGTATAAATAGGACTTATCTGTCACTTTCACATTTACCGTGATTAAAAACCTTCAAGCACTTAGAGTGAATTAGAGAGCGATTTCAAAGTGATTAACAGAGCATTTGTAGAGAGTTTATAGTAATCAGCGCTTAACATTTTCATTTGTTCTTAGGCAAGTGCAAGTGCTTCGTGGTAGTGACTCTGGCCGTCAGATAACTCGAGCTGTTGCAGAGCTCCTGCGGTAAATCCTCCTTTTTCCTCCATCTTCTGCATTCTCAGGTTGGTATTTCCGCTTTCCCTCCTCTCTGTTTTGCTTCCGCTCTCTGGCTTTCTGTTGGTTTTTGTTTGGTTTTTGCCTGTCTTGTCTCGTCTTGTTTCTCTGTTTTGTCTGGTTCCCTGTTTCTGGTTTTTCTGCCTGTTGGTGGGCCGGCTTTGCCAGAGGGTTGTCTGCCCTCTACGTGAAAGTGGTCTGTCTGTAAACTTTGTAAATAGCTATATATATGTTTCTGCCTCATCTAGTTTTCCCACAGGCATCGTCCTACATTGTATATTTATGTATATATGTATATAGTTGTAATATAGTCTCTATATATCTCCTCGTTTCTTTGTATATATCCCTCAGCTCCATGTATATCTTTTCAGGTGGCTTGACAAGCTGGTCGAGTCGCCTCTGTTTCTAGTTTTTCACCTCTGAACTCGCTTCGGGGCAGAAAACCACCTGTTTGAAACTCGGCTCTCGGCCAGTTTCAAACAGGTAGTTTTCTCTCTCCTCCATGAAGTTTGTCAAAGCCTCATTTATTTTCCATGCGCACAATTAATCTTAGCCAAGTGGCTTCCACTTTTTGCACGTTTGAATAGTTGGGTCCACCGTCATCGCTATCACTTCTATTTAATACCAACGCACGTGGCACCCACATGGGCTCGATGACTTGGCTTTTCACACGTCCTCTCCAACGGTCATTTCTCTAGGTTTCGGGTCTCCTACCCTCTTCCATCCTGTGTCCTTGCCAAGTGTGATAAAATTCCTCAGACCCAGATGTTTGATAAAATCTTAAGTTTACGATGTGTTTTTCTTTTCGGGTATCTTTGCATGAAACTAACTTTTCAAGAAAAGCAAACGTCGCGGTGGTAAGATCTACGGACCCTGGAGTAACTATTTTATTTCAATAAAGATATTCTAATGGTCGCTTTTCCTTGTAGGTTCCCGGAGTTCATATTCCAAACATGTCTGAAGCGTCTGCATCATCTCCTCCCAGAAGTCCGAAACTACCAACCACAGCAGAGACCAGGGCAGCAACAAAGTCAAAGATGGAGAAGGCCCTGGAAAAGATGCCCCTCACCATGAAATTTATATAGGATAATGTCATCGTGGGCTCAAAGATTGAGTCCAAGGTAAAGCTGATAACCGACACTAATGTCAGAACATGGTTGGAGATGCAGGCCTTGGTGAAGATAATGCACATCCAGCGACAGGCTGGAGATCAATTGGTGATCAACTTCGGGAACTCTGGAATCCTCTGGGCGGCTTTCTTCCCGTGCTCCGTGCAATCTCTGAAGCTTATCCTAACACTGGTGAATAACTATAACTCTTCTATTCGGGCCGTTATGCTCGCGGCCGCAGAACCTACGGGATACCCCACTCCTATGGTGTCCCTTGATCCCATCACATTCCAAACAAGCCTGGGGATCGCACAGTTTGACAAAGCCTCAGTGGTCACAAGGACGGATGCCTTGACCCAGTTCACACAACTGGAGGATGCTGCCTGGGTATACATGAATACCCATTGGCTCAAGGTCTCAAAGAGGGACCCAAAGAGAATGAAGATAGCGATTCCCCGCTCTGAATTCAAAGAGAGCATCCAGATGGGGATGATAGCATTGGCCCAGGTCTTTGGGAAACCCTCCGCCCAAGAGTTTTCCAAATGGATGTACTATTTCCTCCTTGGCATCGACACCAAGGGAGTATACTTCGACTGGGCGACAATAATTTCCAACCATGTCGACTCCCAGTTCTGACAATTGAACCAGAAGAAGAAGTTCTATATGTCTTCCTACGTTTTCTGGGCCCTAGCGCAACAGAGGCCCCATTCTCATGGCCTACTCACTGATGGCATACTTGGGATTGGCCTGGGACAAAAAGCACCATGGGACCATTTTCCACAGGTTCAATGAGAGGCCAGCTTCCCCAGTTTCTGCCGGGTAAACGATGTGTTCATTTACTACCATTTGCTTACACCCACCCGGGATGCCGGATACCACCTATCCACTGAGGCGATGAAGTTGGTCCATAGTTATGGACATTACTATATTCAGTTCCAGCAGCATACATACATTAGGGTCACCGGCTTCTCCGGGAAACCCTACTTATTGCCCAAGCATTGCGGGGACAAGATCGTGCTGTTGGAATACTGCTGGGAAATAATGGAGGTGCATGCCTTCTTTTCCCTCAAGAAGGTCCCCAACGTCTCGTTCCCAATCACCTGTGGGAACTACACCTGCATTCTGGCCGCCACAAAGGAGGCAGACAATGAATTAAAAAGCTACAACCTGCAGGAGTTTTATCTAGCGCGGAAAAATTTTGATCCGCACGGCAGAATTGCAACGGCAATGCCCCGGGCTTCAGAGCCCCATCGCATACACATGAAGGACTTCTGGGCCGATTGCTAGGATGATGTGGATGTGCGGAGCCAGCACTATATCTGAATGATGGCTGGCATGATGCATAAATTGAAGCTCCATAAATTCCCGGCAGACTTCTCAGACACCGCCCCCACCATTGATCCCTAGTACAAGGAAAAGGGGATCGATAAAAAGGCCCTTCCACTAGTGAACTGGGGCACCTAGGAAGGGCCCACGATCAAAGACTTCACCTGAGAGGTAGTAGAGCGAAGCCACGCCTACTTCAAGATGGTGTGCCCCGAAAGTACCCGCCGAGCAACCCAGCCGACACCAAAGTTAACTCCACCACCGGTACCAAGATTGACCCCGGGGGCCAGGACTTCTTCACAAGGGGCAGATAAGGGAAAGAGAATAGTTACAACCCCTTCCGCGCAAGAAGTCCCCATCACCGAGAAAATAAAACAATCGGTGGCAGCCTCCCAGCAAATGAGGGAGCAATTGATAACGAGGCTGGCCACCCCGCCACTCATGACCGGGCCACTTTGTCCTCCTTCCTCCCCATCATTGGCAGCCTTAATGGTAAGGGCAACAGGAGTGGATCCCTCGAAGGTGGTGGCAATAAGAGATGCGGGACATCCTTTAATTACTCAGAGGAAGAAAAGGCTCAGCAAAAAGCCCAAGGCAGAACCAGCGCCGGAGGCATCCCTCCCCTGAGAAGTAGAGATCCTTTCTTCCAGTTCTCCGGAACCATAGAAAGAAATAGAGCCCGCAGAGGTCCCGGCCAGTGCCCCTCTGGAAGAAGAATTTGATGTATTTGTGGCTGATGAGTTCGGTAACTTGCAGGGGGATGATACACAAGCAGGGGTAGAAGTCCCAGGGGTGGAACAAGGGGCTACAGAGCAAGAGGATGTTGAACAAGAGCCTGCACAAGAACAGCAGGCAGAAGAAAAGGAGCCAGAGCTGGAGATTATCTCCGGGGCTCAAGAGATGCAAGGTCCGGGAGTGGACCAACTAAAGCAAGGTGAACAAATGGCATCCACTGGGGGAACTGGACCTTCTGGAATAACCGTAACCCCAGCCGCCACGTTCCAGGGGCCACTCCTAGGAGCAACCTTCGGGTAGGTTATCACAATGGCCCAAACTCTGAATCTCGGCCCGATACCTCCCCTACTGCCAACAGAGGAAGAAGCCCTGGCAGAAGAACAACAAGAAGAAGAGCAGCTTGAAGAAGAAATACCTAAGGAATCCTACCAGGGTCTAGACCCAATGATAAACATACAGGACAAGGCTGAGGAGATGGAAATTGAAGAAAACATTGCTGCAGAAAAGGTTGAGGCAGGGAGAGACGGATGAGGTCCACGTTGCTAAGGAGCAACAACCACAGGACATTGGGAAAGAATTAGAAGAAAAAATTCTGGCAGGAAGGCCACCTCTCCCACCTCAATGGCTAGTCAAGAGCAGGAAGAGAAAATCTTAGTTCGCTCTGGTGATTCCTCTCTCCCTGGTCGAAATGATGGCCCGAGTTCAGGCCCCGCCGAAGGCAAAGAAAGCCTAGATAGTTCACACTCTTCGAACTGGGCCAGGTGGAGAAACAGTTAACATTGTGGAAATGCCTCCCCTAGACGCCGATGAAGCAACCGTGGACCCCACAGATTACAATGTTGCAGAGGTATCCCTAGGCAAGCGGGGAAAGCAGGGTGAGGTAGACCTGCTAAAGGAGGCAGCAAGGGCACTAGAGACCCAATACTAAAAAGAGGCCCAGAGGCTCAAAGCTGAAAAGGAAAAGAATGCAAACCTTATGGGGTTGCTTACTGAGCTGGCCAGACCCATCAATGCCGCTCCTCTAGAGACCTTCGCATCAGAAGAACTACCGTAGAGTGACATAGATTCCCTGCGAGTAATGAAAAAGAAAGCCCAAGCAGTGGACAAATGGGTCGCCCTGAAGATAGGAAACACCCGACATTTTTTGGCGTCCACTCTCCCAGATCTATACACGGCCTGGCAAGTTATTCATCAAGTGAAAGTGCTTATTGAGCAATGGGAGAGTGACGCTAAAAATTACCAAGCATGGAAGGTGGAGCTCGAAGAGCTCCTCACCTTGGGAGAAGATATAATTTCTGAATCCAGAATTCTGGCTGAGGAATCATTTGATTTTGTAAGAACTCAGCACTCCAGACTTGACCTCACATTGGAGGTAACCAAGCAACTGGTAGGGTCCTTGCAAGAAAAGGTAAATACTATAAAATATTCTTCTAATTTATACAACTCTTTTGTAGTAAAGGCTTCCGGGGCTGATCCCCTTAGTACAGATATGTATACCCCCAAAGATTCAGTTTTGGGGAGTTTTGATGAAATAATGAAATCCCAGTATCAATCCCCAGAGGGGATAGATGGGGCCCGGATGGCGAAATTAACTGACATGATACTTAAGGGTCATGACACAGCGAGGATGGCAGATGAGTTTAAAGAGAATGTTCTGGATCTCAGTGAACAAGTTGAGATGGCCAAGCACAGAAGGGCCAGCCTAAGAGATATAGATGAAGATGGCATTTCCCACCTCCTCCAAGCCTTCAACAATAATAAGCAACCTTGAGCTTTCTCTAGAGGCTGGGGAAAACTCACATTGAGCATTCTTTATTCTTTTTGGGGCAAAATTTCCCAGATCCCAGAGTCCCGGATCTAAAATTTTGTATTCTTTAAAGCGATTCGTGTCTCGGTCCCCGAGGCTGACCGGTCACTTTCAAAAGGGGTTAATAAAGGCTGTCAGAGGGTAGTTGGCCACATCAAGGGGCATCAGCTCGGTAGTTGGTTTTCTGACAGGGTGGTCTTCTCAAGGCGCCGATCAAAGGTACACATGGTGCGTTGGAGATTGGGCACCGCATTTCCCATTTATGAGGCATGTAGCCTCGGTCCCCAGGGGACCTACTTTCTTCCTTCTCCTCTCTGACTCTCTTCTCGAGACCGATTCTTCCGATGTAGTTTCTTGTCTTATTCTTCTGACATGGTAGACCTATTCCATCTCCAGGTCTTTTGTAGGGTGGCGCAGGTAGTACCGGCCCCCAGATATTGTATTTTATTGGAACATTATGTAAATAGGGTTAGGGTTAGAAGAGAGTTGTATAAATAGGCAGATCAGCCCATTTCCAAGGGTTGGCAAAATTGATGATTTGGTTGTCCACGATAATAGCAAGGGAATTTCTCATTTTAGTTGCAGAGCTCAATGCTCCATTATTCTGTTTTCAATAGTTAGATGCTCCCCTGGAGCCGCCATTGTATCACACACCAGTGCTTGCTGGAAGGAACAATAATAAAGAAGGAAGAATTCTTGGCAATGATGTTGTTGGAATTCCTGCTTCTGAGTTAATGGTATTTCATGTTTTGATGTTCTTTATGTCTTTTACTCTGGTAGGCTAAAGTAGATTAACGAACTCTTTGCTCCTGCTACTGATAAAATGCTAGCTGATGGTTATGTGTTTCTTCGGTATTTAGTGTAGTTTATCAGAGTATTATTGATGTTCCAGAAATTTCAACATGATTGTAGTTAGATGAAACGTTTCTAACCCTGCAGGATCTTTTTTCACTTTATTTGCTAAGTATAGAACGCTAGGGAGAACCTTACTCTATCGAATCTCCGGAGAGAATGAGTTGAAGAAACTAGCTATCCCCCTCGAAAATAGTCACCTCTCCCAACTGAGCCCCGCACTGTCATGACCTAACACCCAGGTGCTTGAAGGCTTAGAGTATTTATTTCCCATGGACAACCTTTGCAGGCGGAGTTGGCCGGTTTCCCCGGAACCCGGTGACAACTTATGACTGTTGGCAGACTCGGTCAGCAAAACCCCGTCAACACATGTGAGCATCTATTATCCATAATAAATGGTTTCTCCTCATTGGTCAGTATTGCCACCTCCTCCCTCTCCATTTTCTATATAAACATGTTACATAGCCTATATTTTTTATCTTTTTCTTTATCATCTACTTAATGCTATTTTTATTACATCATTTGCATTGCTCTTGTGGAGACTAACTCTACGATGCTAGTTTGATTTCATGTCATTTGCATTCATAGTTTAGCTATTTATTCTTTGCATTAGTTTTCTGGATTAATAATATTTTCAAATTCTAACATGGTATCAGAGAAGTTATAGTGCATAATAGATTGTAGTTTCCTTAACTGAGTGTTTTTTGAGGGTCTGATAAACTATTCTAGTTTTCTTCAAAACCGTGTATGCTCTTCTCTTGCATTTTCATACAATCTGGAGAATCAAAAAGGATTTATGAAGATCTTGTGATAATTGAAAGTTTTAACATGCATTTTATTTTATTTGGTAGTTTATTCAGCTTTTCCAGGCTAATTCATTCATTTATGGGGCTATTTTTTGGCTGTTGAGAGCATCATTTTACACTAGATTTGCATTTTTTGTTCCATTTTAAGAAAATGCATCATCTGAGTTTTGTTTGCAACATAGAAAAACCATCTGGGTAATTTCTAGTTTTTGCATGAAGGTCATATATTTTGTAAGATCTGGATCACAACATTTTAGAATACCCCCTCACCATTGAGAGTTGCAGATTTGAAGGCAGTTTTCAAGCGCTTCGTTCTCACTCATACATAATCCCTTTCTCAAGCATATTTTTTATTTAGGCTATTGTTTTGTGCTCTTCACAGTTGGGCAAGCGTTTTTTGGGCTTGGTCCCGTGATTTTTCAAAAATTGCAGATTATCACCCATGACTCTGAGCAATATCTATTTCTGGAACTTTAGAGACTCATAACTTTCTCATACAATTTTGAATTGAGGTGATTATTTTTTTTAAAGTGCATGATTTTTTGAGTAGATCTAAAAAATGTTGATATTTTTACTCAAATTTTATTCAATTGTGTACTTTTAGCATACACCCAATATGTGAGAATTTTGTAAAGAATTGAGATCAAGAACACTAAGTATTATTGCTAGTGAAAGTTGTAAATGCACTAAATATAAAGTGCCAAAATAATTTTTGCTTTGAGGTTATTGGTTGAGTGAAGGGGGGGGGGGGGGGGGGGGNGGGTTGTCTCGGTTGTGTTCTCTTCTTTTGAGCATTTCTTTTTTGTATGTCTGCATTATGGATCAAACCATAGTGCCGATCTTAACTCCTTACAATTAATTTGAGTGGAAATCACACATAAAAATCTACTTAAGGAAAGATGGATTACATAGGATAACAATGAGACTTGAAACTGAACCAACATTAATTACAAGAAGCCAAAGTGGTTTAATAGATGTGATGAAGTCTATGAAATATTGTGTTTGTTTGTTTCTCCTGATTTTCTCTTTCACATTGAGTCTTTGAGTTCACCAAATGAAATCTGGACAAAGCTAGAAACATTATTTGGCACACAAGATTCAATGAGGGGTCATATGTTGGAAAATGAGCTAATTAGTTTAAGTCCAGGAAATTTTAACATAATTCAAGATTTTGTCACCAAATTGATATCACTAAGGTTGTAGTTAAAAAAATGTGGGATTGAAAAGAAAGATGAAAAATTGATTCTTAGTATTTTCTCTAAGCTAAGATTAGAATATTCTGTATTTGTTTGTACCTTTTATGCTACTAAGGGCGCACTTGGTACATAATTCACCATGCCATCTTTAGATGATTTTATTGTCTCTCTCACACGGGAATGAGATAAGCTAATCCAGATGGGCACTCTTAAGTCCTCTAAGTCACATGCCCTGACAGCCAACCAAGGCACAAAAGAAAAAAAAGACAAAGTAGTAACAACAAAAAGGATAAGAAACAAAAGAATAACAAGGAGAAAAGGGATAAGATTCTAGTTGCTTCAAAAAAACCTAATGAGACCTAATTTTCTAAGGGTGATAAGCCTAAGAAAGAAAAGGTCAAATGTGTCTGTATGCAATGAAATAGTAGTAGCTAAGGGAATACAATAAAATATTTAAAGAATTCACTACACTAATCAACACAACATATATGACAAGACCTACAAAATAAAGCTAAGAACCATAAGAGAATGCAAACCGCAAAATCCAAATAGCTTCAATGTAGTATAGATTTGTCCAAGTAGAGGGATGTGTGCTCAATGATAATCAAGATTCAATGGTATATGAGTATGTATTCTAGGATGATTTTTGCATTAGGATGTTATGGGTCTTACTTTTGGATCTCAAAGGGGCATGGTAAATTTTCTCTAGATGGTGGATGATTTGTGAAGGAAGTGAGGGTTCAATTTATAGGCAAATGAGGGATGAAATGAAGGGTCAAGATGCATTAGAATGAAGACAACACACTACTTGCAGAGGCACATAGGAGATATTGGGCACAAAAAAATTGAGCATTACAAATCCAATACCATCTAACTAACAACATGAAAAAAAATTATTTACAAATGTACAGGGCAGTGGAATCCTACCTCAATGAATTCTCCATAATTCTCATACAAAGCCATTTAATGGTTGAGAGAAATAACCACTAGTGTGATATAATGATTGGAAAATCAACAACACACAAGTACTAAAATGCCAACTTGTGAATACTATGAGGAGAAATCTACAAACCATGTGTTGTAAGAATTTTATAAATGTTTAATCTAGTCCAAAAATCCAATGTGAATCATACAATTCTAGAGCCACTTGGAATGTATCAACACTATGTTGTATATGTTGATTCAAGTCTACACCAAACATACCAATATATTGTGCTTGATTATAAATTAGATATTGAATTGGCACCCTTAATAATAATTGTGAAGGTGAATTACAATAACATTTTTATTAATCCTCTGAATATTTTCCCAAAAAATATTCACCGTTGGACTCATTTACTCCAATTTGAATATTTTCCTCATTACTATTTTTTTCACTTAGTAGTTCATGATAAAAGGTAAAAGAAAAAGATATAGGCAACTTGATGTCATTTTAAAATTGAAAGATTCTAGAAATGGGTGATTTCTTACCTCTTCCAGACTCATTTTACCTTCATGATTTTGATCATTGAAATTGAATGGCTGAAACTCTGGCTACATGTGTTACATAGTATCAACAATATTGCTTTCAACCTATTTTCTAGCACCTTCATGAATTTCAAACTAATATTGCAAGAATTCATTTCTTTTGTACTCATGAATGAATTGAAATGATTCATAATATGATTATACAACTGTCTGAGGAATAAAATTTAATTGTTCATGATTGCATATTTCTTCTTTAGTTTGGCCTTTCACATTTTCTTGGGTAAAATAATCTGCTGAAATTGCATCCAAGATTCCAAATGTGAAAGATTCAATATCTAAAAAAGAAGAGTGTTCAAGCAAGCCTCTATTTTTCTCTTTACATTTATGTCATCAAAAGATTGTCTAATAGTTGATGTAGCTAGACAAATCTCTAATTATTTTGATTGAAAGAAATGATTTCCAGTATCTTTAGACCAATCATTTTTTAGAAAGAACTTTCAAAGTAATTTTCACTACCTTCAAAATGGAAATGAAAAATTCATGCAATGTTAGTGGTGGAAGTTTCAAGCATAGAAGCTGTTCATATATCTCCTTCATTAAAAACTCTAAAATTTTGACAATAGGATATAGGAGAAACTGACTTTGATCTCGTTGTATAAGAGGCTTCCTTACAAGATAAAAATTTTGATTTTGTAAAAATAATTTTGATTTTGAAAATTTTGGGATAAATTTATTCACACATTTATGTTCTTTCAAAGAGATACATAAGATCAAATCATCTTCAATTTCAACAACTACCTTTTGTGCAGCCTTCAAATTTTGTATCTTATTTCTCTTCAAGTAAAATCTAACCTTTGGGTGCACCACAACAATGAATACACATAACTGATTGTGTTCACTCGGCTGATCATTTTGAGGAATATTTTTCAAAGTTTGATTCACTCTTTCCACAAACCCCCTAATGGATTAATCTTCTTCCTTTTTTATTTGGAAAAAGTAAAACAATAATGTATATATATCAACCATAGGCTTGAATCTTCCAAGAAATTTCACCTCTAAACTATCCCATCTCGTGATACATCCATCTTCCAAATTATGAAACCAATCAGCAACACATCCAATGAGTCTTTCTACAAATAAATGTACAAACACATCTTCTTCTTGAACTCCAAGGATCCCACAATAAATATTGAATTCTCGAATATGATTATCTAGATCTTGTGAGTCTTCACCAATGAATTTAAGGAAAATGGTCCAAAGTGAGTTCCCCATGGCTGGGGTATAACCAAATCCATAAAATACAACTATAATCCTTCTACAAATGAGATCTTCTAATAGAACATAGAGTCACCAATTTCCATCCTCGGGGAGGTACCTTTAGATTTCTGAGAGAACAAAGCACCGATCTTTCATTTTCCAACAGAGTCACAAGACATCATCATACATCTAAAAATCTTCCTTAAATGGGAATTTAGTAGCATAATGTCCCACTCTTCCACAATTTAAAAATTTGAAGAGTAACTTACCTTTATACTTTCTGGATTCTTTCTTTAATATTATGAGAAAATTGTCTTCTTCATCATCTAGGTCACAAATTTCCTTAGGTATATCTTCATTCCTTTTAGTAGCCTTGAATGCTTCATCCTTCTTTCTGTAATGGATTTCCTCAAGTTCAGACATCTCAAAGGTAAAAAATGCTCCATAGAGTTCTTATAGAGTGTATTTCTCCATATCATTGTAACACCCCAAAATTGGCACCTAACAACCTAATCAATTTTGGTGCATTTTCTAAATCTTCGAAGTCCTATTGTACTAGGCAAATTCTTCTCCTAATTGACTTTAATTGACTGAGTCTCAAATGCAGAAAACCCAAATTTGCATAAATCCAACATTACACTTAATTCCTAAATCACAAATGATTATTAGCTAAAATCCCTATGATTAATTGATTTAATCCTAAAGTCCTAAGTACTTTTAATTAAATCAAATACACCCTCTTTGGCTAATATACATAA
>MU223398.1:3056606-3077200 GCA_018584345.1 Thuja plicata
GAGAAATATGGATAGAAAGAGGGAGAGATAGAGGGGGAAAGAGGGAGAGATAGAGAGAGGGAGGAGGTAAGGAGTAGGGATGGAGAGGAATATAGAGGTGAAGATAGAGGTAGATGAGATGGATACACACATACACACACAAAAAGAGAGAGATATAGAGGAAGAGGAAGGGGGAAAGATAGGTAGAGATAAAGATGTTGAGGTAGAGTGATAAAGAGATAGATATATAATGATAGAGAGTGTGGGAGAGAGGGATAGAGATAAATATATGCAAATAGAGTAATAGATGTAGATGGAGAGGAAAGAGGGAGAGATAAATAATTGAGTTATAAATTAAAAGATCTAGAAAGAGGGAGAGATAAAGATGTACAAAAAGAGAAAGAGAGAGATGTAGATATATATGGGAATAAAAAAGGGAGATAGAGAGGTAGAGATAGAGAGATAGATATTGGGATATAGAGGAATTGTGTGTGTGTGTGTGTGTGTGTGAGAGAGAGAGAGAGAGAGAGAGAGAGAGAGAGAGAGAGATGTTATGGATAAGAGAGATACAAAGATAACAAGTTAGAGTGAATAAGAGTGAGATAGGCCCAAAACATTTTTTAATGCACAAAACTTAATGTAGATCTAAAAATGACATGGTAGGATCCATAGAAACTTCTTGACTCTTCTTCCAAAGCATATTTGGATCAAAATATCATAATTCATTTAAGATAATACATTGAGTAAGATGGAGACCAAAACAAACAACAATGCCTAATTCATAACAACATATCTTCACTTGCAAATCAAACTAAAATAAGATTTTTAAATTGGAACATTGTACAAGCTTTCTGAACATGTCCACCGAACTGAACACATAGAAACACCAATGCAAAGAATTCTCTCAACCAATCCTGAAAACCAACCTTACTGTTGACAACTAACCAAACACAACTTAAATCTTTGAGCTGTTAGAGACCTGAAATCATGTTAGCGCAACATTCACAAACCATACACATTAAATCTAAAACCACAACCAATCAAACTATTAAGTAAAGAAAGGAAAATCATTCTCCCATAAATATTTCAAATACTCTTTCCTTCATATTCTAGCTTCCCATACTATCACCTTATGAAAATTCAATATAATAATTTAATAAACATCACAATAATACTTGAACATATCAGGCATCAAATCACTTTAATAGGTTAACATCAATGCAAATAGAAGATTGACATCAATGATGCCACTGACCACATATTTATAATAGAGATGGTGTCTTTGACTTTCTTCAACTCCTCTATTTCATTATGTCTCTCTTTGCAAGAAGTATAATTTTTTCTAAAGATAGTATTTGTTTGCTAAAGAAAGCATTTAATTTTATAATCTATTAAATTTTCCAACAATAAAGAAGAAACAACACAATCTCCATATCCATCTCCATCTCTTTATATACCTTTATCTCTATTTTCATTTTAATCTCTCTTTCCTATCTCAATCTTCTTACCTCTCCCCTCGTCTCTATCTATCACTTTTCTACATTTATCACTATTGATGACATGCAACTGATTGAATGTTTGATAATGTTAAGTTGAAGATAATGCAAGACATTAAATCAGTTAATGGTTTGTATTTTCATTGATGTCAACTTGATATCATCTGTATGGTCATGTACATAATGCCAAAGACTTCAGAGAACCAAAAGAACCAAGGTTATGATTTCAACAATACATAAAAGTCATGTATTCACTAAGTGACAAACAACACTGACGGAGTGCACACCGACGGTCAGAGAAAGGAAGAATAGTCACAGTGATACTAGATGATCAGAAGCATAGTGTTACCCGATGAAGCAAAGCCACAGTGATGCCCGATGAGAAAATTTAGAAGGTTGCCCAATGAGTAAAATTACAATGATGCCCGATGGACAGAGATCACGAAGCTAACTGGAGTCACACCAACAGAACTGTCAGTTGTCACCGACAACTAACTACAAAGGTGACCGACGGAATAGAGAGTTCAAAAAATGACAAAATATCTAGCTGGCAAGAGCTAAAGATAGACTTAACTAGTTGTTTTCTTTGTTTTATTTGACCAGATTTAAGTGATTGATTTAAAGATGATTTGTACAATTGGCAAGAAGATAATTACAAGACAAATCAGGATTTATGCTTTAAATCTAATTGGTTTGATTATTTTTCACGCAAAGAATCAAGAATCAAGAAACAATGAATATCATGTCTATATAAGAGACAAGCTTAATTCATTTACGAATGGGATTAAGGGGAGTGAATAGAAAGAGGATGCTAAAGGGAAACTGATGAAGAATAACTTCATACAGTCTTGATCAATCAAAGCTGAAGGAGAGCTAAGGAATTCTGTAGACACCGATGAACAGTGAGCACAACATCACAGAGCAGAAAGTGTGGAGCACAAAGAATTGAATTGATACATTGATTAGAGAGGTAATGTACTTAAATAGATCTGAAAATCTGCAATTCAAAGTTGCAATATGAACAGGTCATAGTGTTTCAGTTTAACCATTGAAGCATCAATTCTCTTAACCGAACAAGACTTAACAGTCTTCTATATATTGAGGTACATCTCAAGGAGTGCCAAAAAGGTTGATTCATGAAATTAGCATTGGAATTTCCCAATACCTATTGACAGTCTAAGAAGGAGGCTGATTCAAGGATGGTAGCAATAGATGCCCGATACTAAGTGATAACCTCTATGTATAAAATCCTCTAACAAGGTCGCACTTGTGTGTTTGTAACCTTTAACAGGGTTGGCTCCTAACAAGGCTCACTTTAGAAGAGTGAAAATTTGGGGTACTGGTCCCAGTGGTTTTTCCCTAATAGGGTTTCCATGTTAAAAATTCATGTGTTATGTGTGTATGATTCATTTCTTTATTGTTTTATATCTGACATAGTTAACAGTAGATTGATCAGTATACTCTGCTTATTTATTGAGTTTTGGTAAATAGTTATACTGCTTATCGGTAATCAAGAAAGAATAAGGATTGACAGAGAACATCGACATATAGTTAAATCAATATTAGTATTTCACGGCATGCATCTTGTAGGGACATAATAATTTAAGGTTTATTGATTGGTGGTTAAGTTTGAAGGATAAGATTTTGAGGCCACTGATTCACCCCCCATCTCAGTTATTACTAACAATTGGTATCAGAGCTTGTGTGCTTAGAAAGGAAGGTTTCAAGACCTAAGTCAAGATCACAAGATGAACAGATGAGATGTGCTCAAGTTGAACAAAGACAACTTTTCTTCATGGCAAAGTAGGATAAGACTCCACTTATCAGGTATTGGTAATGATGTTACTCAATTCCTAGATACTGAATATGTGTTTCCCACAGGAGTATTGATAGTAGATCAATTGAGAGAGAAGCATGAGCACAACTGCATGGTTATAGAGCTTTCTTTCTCACTCTTTGATGCTGAATTTGAAGATGTCAAAGATTGCAAAATTGCAAAGAAGATGTGGGACAAACTGAAGCTTTTACATGGAGGTGATACAAATGTTCTGAGAGCCAAGGCAAAAAGCCTTAGAGGAAAGTTTGATGATCTCAGAATGAAAGAAGGAGAAAACATCACACAGTATAACACAAGAATAAAAGAAGTAGTCAATGCTATACGAGGAGTTGGAGGTACACTTGAAGAGGAGACATTGGTAAGTAAAATATTAAGAACCTTACTATCTATATATGCTATTAGAGTTTCTGCCATTCACGAAATGAGAGTAGTAGCAAACAATACAGTTACTCTTGATAGTTTAATTGGTAGACCGATTTCATTTGAGATGAATAACTTTCACTACTACATTTGGTACCAAATTGCAACGGCAGTGTCGTTGCACTTTTTCTGTCACAACCTTGTCATTGTCGCAATTGCGACTATAGACCGTCGTAATTGCGACAACGACAAGGTTGTGATGGAAAAAGTGCAACGGCACTGCCGTTGTAATTTGGTACCAAATGTAGTAGTGTTTGATAATAGTGTCTTACCAAAATTAGAGTTTGCATTTAAGTCTTCTATGAGAATAAGAAAATCAAGTCATAGACACACATCTAGAAGAGATAGTGAAAGTGAAAGTGAAGAAGAAGAAGATTTAGATGAAATAGAAGCACTTATGGCTAGAAGAATGCAGAGAGGCAAAGGTAAATACTGTAACACCCCAAAATTGGCATCTTGCAACCCTAACCAATTTTGTTGCATTTGTCATTCTTCTGAATCATCAAAGTCCTATTGTACTAGGCAATTCTGAGTTTTGACTGATTCTACTCGACCTAAGTGTCAAATGTAGAAAATCCTAAATCTGCATTAATCATGCATTATATTTAATTCCTAAATATCTATTGGCTAAACAAACCCTATGATTGAATTAATTTAATTATAGAGTCCTAGCACTTAAATTAAATTAAATTCACCCATTTTAGCTAAAACACATAAAAAGGAATTAAATAATATTTAATTATTAAAAAAATATCCTCATTTCAATAATTGAATTTAATTATTCAAATAATTGAGAAAAACACATTTATGAGGTCATACTTTATTTATTTAATTAAATATTCTCTCAAAAAATCTTCTCTCTAGTTCAGAAATAGAAGCTTTGAATTAACTGTGCTTTAAAGAGAAAGAAAACAGTTAAATCAAAAGAAAACAGTTAAATTCAAAGAAAGAAAACAGTTAAAGCAAAGGGAAAACAATTTATTATTTTCTTTTAAAGAAAGCTTTCTATTTTAAACTAGCTTTTCTATCTATTTTATTTCAAGAAGGAAACTTTCTATTCTGATCACCTCTGAGTCTATAAAAGAACTCCCATTTCTCATTCAAAACCCTTGGAGAAAAATATGCATTGTTAGAATACTGGATTGTTGCTACATTTTATCATCTCATTTCTAGTTAAAAGCTTTCATTTGAAATAGAATAGCTTCATTTTCTTAGAATAATCCCATATTTCTTATCATGTCTTAGCTTAAATTCATTTAGATTAATCTTGCATCTTTCATATTTTTAGAATAATCTTGCATTTGCATTGCATTCATGGAGAAAAATCCTTCATTCTTAGATTGGTCTATGGTTGTGAGACTCTCGTTTTGAGAGCTATTTCGAAACCCCATCTAGATAGAAGGCAATAGGTCTAATCATACAGGCATGCAGGATGAATAATTCATATTAACTTCTGTATGTGGTTGATGAACAAGGACTATGTTGAAATGTATGGTTGAATAGCAAGGCCAATTTTACCACATACATTTCTGGTGCCCACTATGGGGCTTGAAATTTTACTTTCTGGTCTCATTTTTTATACTTTTTGATCAATTCTAGTTTTCATCCGTACGACTCTATGATGAAAGTTCGCGTGAAATCTCTCGCATAACCGTGCAAAGTTTTGCAAGTATATGCATTTCTTTGTGTGATACGCTGGGATTCATCCCATGAATCATAATTATTCTTCGTGAAAAATTTGACTCCAGTGATTTTTAAATTACAGTTTTTGATCTCTGTTTCTGCTATTTCTGATGACTAATGTTTTCTGTTTGTTGTTGACTGTGTTTTTCTGATTTCTATCTTTAAAATAGCTTAACGGTAGTTTGTAGGACGCTGAGATGAAGAAATAAATTACAAACTACTGACGTATTTATTGCCAACACTTGTCAAAGACATACGTGTTTTCACAAAACTCTCATATCTATTTTTAGTAGTTAGAACACACTTCGGTTGGTGCTTAAAATGAATCATTGTCTTGCGTGATTGAAGTGTTTTCTAGATTGTAATTCCAAGACCTATATGAATGTATCCTCTCCCCTCGCCTTTATGGATCTTGAGTGTAAGAGAAATTCATATGATTCTTCTAGTGTGGCTACCTCCCAAGAGCTTTAGTAGAGCTAGTGAGAGTGGATGCCCAACCGGTAACAGGCTAAAGCTAAGCCCTTCTGAACCGGTATATAAAAAATGCCATTGTGATTAATCTCATAATAGATAGGTGTGAATTTATTGTGGTAACCAAAATCTCCTCTAGTACCCTAGTGGTGCGTTAAAGTCCCGACATCATTATGGTGAAAGCCTTGCTTTGAGAGGATTGGGAGAGCCCCTTAATTGGGAAAATGACTTGATCACAACCACCTGAATGGATGTCCTTACTACAAACTATTTTTATAGTATCCAAAAACCCTCTATCTGTTGGCGCAGAAGGTCAGAGACTGACTAAGATACCCCACACTTTTACGGCTCTTAGTAGAGACAACAACCCTTTGGGAAGCAATTCCTTCGGGGTTTGAAGCTTGGTGTGCCTGAGAAGTGAGTGCACATGTAAGGAGGAGCCCATGCCTCCAAGCTTCTAAGTTGTCCACTAAGAGTAGGTGTAGTTGAACTTCGGTTCAAGTGGGGATTCAATAGATACTACCCTAGCTATCCTAGGATTGTGATGTGTCTGTTCTGGTACTACAAACATTCTTCTTAATGTGTTTTGTGTGGGTGTATCATTTAAACAATCGAAACAAACATCAAATCACACATCATACAAACTTGAACATGTATACAACTATTTGCAACTTGAACTTTCTGTCGGAAAACATCACAATCTATCTCAAAAAATGCAATATGGTCTGATTGTGTAGAATTTCTCTTGTTTCACTGCTAAATCTCGCGCGATATTTTGCCATCTTCGCTTCACTCTGTATGAATCTTCATGTGGGTATTTGAACATCTCCATGCAATATTGCACCAAAAATGCTGCTTTTCATTTCACCAGTCTACCCTCATTTTCTACAATATTTTGCACAGAACCGCATAGTTTCACGCTCGTCTGTGCTAATCTTTGCACGAGAATGTACTTCTTCGCATGAGTCTGATTTATTTTGGCAAAAAAGTGAGCTATTTACCATCTATTCAATGTACCTCTACTAAATTTGGTTTTGATCTAGGTCTGCTTATCTTCCCTTTATCTTCACACAGTTTGCAACTTGGTTTCTTGGGTTGAGAATTACGCAATTCTTGCTTAAGTTAGTCTAGTCTCATATCTTTTGGTCTATCTCATCTATGTTGTCATACCTTGTGTCGCAATATTCATCTCTTGGCTATTCTAGCCTCATCTCCGATGATTTGCACCAAGGATACTTCACCTTTTGGCACTTTTTGTACATTTACTTTGGGACAGTTTCAAGTTTGGTCCTAGTTCACATCCCTTGTACAATCTTTATCTATGACTGTTACAACTCGTAGTGGAAAAAAAATCCCTTCAATGAATCAAGATGAATCTATGCTTTCCACACCATTGCCAGCTACATCTAGTGATGAATCATCTCGATCTCCCTCTTCGGTACTTCGACCTTACATCAAACGGTCATTTCTAGTGGATTTTAGTCAGGTTCAAAACCCTTTGTTCCAAGAGGATCTAAATTCTGAAAACACTCAACCTTCTCATAAAAAATATTTACACATTGAACCCTTGCATTCTAGCAAGATGGCATATCATGACTAATCAGGTAAACATAGCAAAGATGATCTCTCTAAAACCAGGGGTAAATTCTCTTTTCAAGACCCTCCTCCTGATGAAGAGAGGGACATAACCCAAGGGGATATCTTAGATGATCGCAATAAAAAAAAATTCATGAGAATGATGGAGGTCCTAATGAAATAAGAGAAGGAGAAATACCTTCTCGAATTGGCCAACCAAGGAGCCAAAATTCCCTTTGATTACAAGGTAGAGACACTTGTTGAGAAAGAGGAAGAAACTGAAAACTCCCACTTGCAAAAGAAAATGGAAGGCATGCAAGAGAAAATCCTTCAACTCATGAAGGAAAAAGACAAACCTACCACTCAATTCACACTGGAAAGCATTTGTCCATTCTTGTTTGATAAGAGTCTATTCATGTCTCCTTTTCCCAAAGTAGTTGAACTTCCCAAATACGATAAATACTTGGGTACCTCTGATCCCCAAGATCATTTGACAGAGTTTGGTGCTCTCTCTATGGATTTTATACATGACACAACCTATCTCATGCATCTTTTCCCATGTATTTTGGGAGGGTCAGCTATGGAGTGGTTCTCTAGGCTACCAAATGGCATCAAAACTTTTGACGAAATTGCCAATTTATTTCTACAACACTATTCTCACAACATCCAACATTCGGTTCACATCCAAGATCTTTGCAACTTGAAAAAAAATCATGGAGAATCCTTCTTGACATTTCTCCAAAGATGGAGACAACTTTATACATGATATTCTCACAAAATACCCGAATCTGAAAAGTTGGACATCTTTCTAGACAATCTTCTTCCCAACTTTGGGTATCAAGTACAGCTGCAAGGTCCTCTAACCTTCGATGATATGATTATGCAAGCTATGAGAATTGAGACATTTATGATCAAGAAAGGAGAATTGACCTTACACAAGGAAAATAAACAAAGGTCTTCATCCTCAAGAAAAGATAAACCCAAATTTCCCAACAAGAACCAGAATGTTGTGAATGATGGAGTTGTAGACAATGTGACTCCCAAGACTTCAAAGGCTGCCTTTAATCTCACCACCATAATGCAGGCTACCAAAGCCACTAACCAAGCTACGATAGAATCCAAACTAAGTACCTCATGATTTTCTGGATCAAAACCTTGGGCTCCTAGACCCAAGAGTTAATTAACTCTTTTAGGAGAACCTCTTGATGCAGTTTACAAGATTCTCTTGGAAAATCATTTACTTACTCCGCTAGATAATTCATGACCTTATGATCTACAACCAAGACCCTCTTGGTGGAATGAATCTTCTTATTTTGATTTTCACCAAAACAAAGGTCATAAAATGACTAATTGTCTTAAATTGTGGCATAAAATCCAGGATCTCATTGATAGTGAGGTTATTGTTGTGTGAAGTCAAAACAAGAAATCAGACCACCAAGCTTTTAAAGATCCATTTCCTCCTCATGGGAAAGGTGAGTCATCCAAAGGTAGAAATATTGATGCCAAGGTCAACTATACATACACCAATAACAATAATGTCATTAATATGGTTGAGCATGTTGATGCTGAATACTGTAATGTTGTCATTCTCAAGGGAAGGGAAGATACTCCCAAGCCCAAAACTCCTTGAATTTTGTGAGGGTCTACACCTCAGTCCTCCAAGCAAGAACAGTCTCAATTTAGCACAAATGTTGTTACTTGATCTTGTGCTAAGATCATCATCAAAGGCCCTGAGCCTTCTAGGTCTACGCCAACACAACCTACAGACAAAACTACTGTTGGCTCTACCAATAAGAATCTGAAATTGGGTTCCTCATATAATGCTACCAATTACAGCATTCTAGAACAATTACAACATACTAATGCTCAGATCACCATCTTTGAGCTGCTAAAAATCTCTCCTGCTCACAGGGAGATCCTTGACAAAGCCCTCACTGAGGCAAATGTCCCAAAATATCTTGATCTCAACTGGTTTCAATCCATGGTAGGTCACTTGACCTCCTCCCATTACTTGTCTTTCTCTGAGGAAGACAACCATTCTTTCAGTCACCTGCATAATAACCCCTTGCACATTGAAGTCATGATTGGTCCAAAGCTCATTTTTTGTGTTCTCATAGACAATGGCGCTAGCCTCAATATTTTCTCTGCTAGCTTCCTTATTGAGTTAGGCTATGGTGAAGACTGCATAGATGCTTGCAAAATGATTACTATAAAAACATATGATGAAGAAGAATGGAAATCTAAGGGGCTAGTTGTGTTTCCAATCAGAGTTGGTCCTGTTGAAAGAGATGTTATCTTTCAAGTGCTTGACATTCCTTTAGCGTATAATATTCTGTTGGGAAGGACATGGATCCATGAAATGTAGGCTGTCCCTTCAACATACCATCAGTGCATTAAATTCCCATTCCAAGGGTCTGAAGTGACTATACCTGCTAATACACACTATGATTGCAACACACTCACAAAATCTACTGACATCTTTGTGTCCACCAATAGAGAGTCTATTGAGCTCCTCGAGACTAAACTAAAAGAAATGTAAAAGGGTCTGACACTCAAGGAAATTGACATGGGAGGATATCAGATTGAACCTGTGCTATCTGTTACATCTCTGCCTTTGTCTCCACTTTCTTTTGGGAGACCTTCTGAAAGTACTAAACCTTCTACAATTCCTCCTCCAAAAAAATATGGTGGTACCTTTGTACAAGCCATAGTACCATTAGAAGAAGAAGCTAAAAAAAAGGTTATCAAAGCTCAAAAAAGAGGACACTTCTGAACAAACCACTCCACCTTATGACATAAATCCTAAACAGTATGGCAAAGGTCTAACTATTATGCAACACTTTGGGTACAAAGGAAATGATCCTATAGGTGTGAACCATAAGGGGTTGATTGCACCACTTGAGGCTATTGGTCGCCGAACACGTAACTCTATAGGTATAGGCTTCAAGAAGCTCACATTTCAACTAGTAATAAACCAATTTGTACCTTACATAGATCAACAACCAACACCTGAAGAGACATCTACAACCGAAGAGTCTGAAGATAGCTCGGAGGAAGACTACTTCCCTTGTCCCATTCCTCTAGATCTGGCAGCATTCTTTGTTGAGCCAGATGACTTTATACCACGTGTCAGTATAGTCATGACTGACAATGATTCTGATAAAACCACTCTAATTTCTCCATTAAATTACGAGCGGTGGAAAGAAATGCACACTACCAATTCAGGTCATTAGGGTGATTTGTACATACCAACACACTTTCATGAGCAGTTTGAACAGGAATCACAACCACTCCTCACAAAACAAGAAACATAGGATGCTATAAACATTGATGAAGAACCTATGTCACAAGGTGCTTATCTCACCCCAAACCAGAAGTTTTAGGCAGAACCCACCCAAATTGGGGATAGAGGGTGGATTTTAATCATGTTCTTGATATGACACCTAATGATGAAATGAACTCTCATGAATATGAGTTTGATAACTTATCATATGCCACCTCTGACAGAGATATAGATATAATTCACATGCATGAAAACCTTCTCAACGTAGGTGAGGGATCTAGTGTTGGGTTAAACGTGTCTGACTCCATAGATGTTAATGTGTCATCTACTATGGTCGCTAGGCATCAAGGGAATTTGACTACACCTTTGGATGAGATCTCTCTAGGTATCGACTTGCTCGTCCGTGCCTTCGATGATTATACCATGAATGCACTCAAACCTGTCACTTCTCTTTCACTCTGCCATCCTGAGCTTATAGACTGGAACTCTCCCTCCCCATCTAATGAAGTCCTTACATTCTAGAATGATTATGCTCTTGCCTATTACCTCCATGCTATCGAACCTGTAACGTCCTCCACTAGTGAAGAAAGTGTCAACATGACCGAGGCTGATATCAAGTATCTTAGTCACAAAATCGAAAGAAGAAAAAATAGGCACTCTAATGGTGAAAACCACATTGTGGCAGTGTTAGAGCCTAAAAAAGTCAAAATAAAGGACATATCCAAGGCTGAAATCCTCTTTGAGGCGCCTGAGGATGAGATACTTGATACACTTCTAAGTCATTTCTAGGAACGATCATCTGTGCTAATTGAGCCCACTCAACCAGTCAACTTGGGTACAGAAGATGAACATCAAATCATTCACTTGGCACAATCATTGTCTGAGGCAGAAAGAGAAGAATTCATTACATTCTTCCGGAGCAAAAAGATAAAATTTGCATGGAAATATTTAGACATGCTAGGATTAGACCCTAATCTAATCATGCATCATTTTTCCATTACACCAGGCGTTAAGCCTATTAAGAAAAAGCTTCAAAAAATGCATCCACATGTGGCTCTACTTGTCAAAGATGAATTGGAGAAACTTCTAAAGGAAGTATTCATCAAAGCAATTGACTGTGTAGAATGGATCTCTAACATTGTTCCAGTATCAAAACATGACAAATCTATCTGAGTATGCACAGACTTCAGAGATTTGAATAAGGCATGTCCTAAGGATGACTTTCCATTACCCAATATTGATATGATTGTAGATATGACAACATGATATACGATGTACTTGTGTGTGTGTATTTGTGCACCTATTACCTGCGACACAACACTTCAATAAGTCATTCTGTTAGTGAGAAACAAGGGTTAATGAGTATATAAAACCCTAACATTGACCTATTGCTTTCTAACTAGGATGAGTGTAGAAAATAACATAACAACCCTCAGATTATGCTAATACCAGTGACATAAACAACCAAGCATGAAAGATTCAAGTTTAAAACAACTATTTGATTATTTAAGCATGCATATTAGTCTTAAAATGAGCATTATAACCATGCATGAAAGTAACTTATGGAGTGTGCATGAAGCTATGAAGGAATGGGTAGCATAACAATGCTTTGAGATTCCTTCAAAATCTTGGCATAACAACACTACTATTAAATTTTTTTGGCTTATTATGAGCTCCAAATCTCTTCAATTTATAGAAGAATGGAAGAGAGAGAGGGGAGACAAGGTTCATTAATGGAGCCCCTAAGGTCATTAATGAAGTTTAAGAGCCATTAATGCCTTAGGAATTAATGAGGGATGGGAAAGAGGGAATATCTATTAAGGGGTCATTAATAGAATTTATTAAGAGGCATGGGAGGGAATAAGGCTCAACTTGGCAAGTTGGTCCTTAGAGAAGTCAAGCTTGAGAAAGTTGACTTTCTCAAGTGGGTTGAGTCCCTAATCACTTCCTTAATGGAATGTGACATCATGAGGAAGGGGGCTAGAATTAGATTAAGATTAGAAGAAGGTTAGCAAGGGTGAATGGGTTGGGAAAGATTTGAACCTAGGGTCAAAGTGGTTGAGTTGGGTTAGGTTGGGGGTTTAGAGGAATATAAATGAAATGAATTAAACTTATTTAATTCATTCAAAAATAGGAAATTTAATTATTTAAACAACTTAATTAGTTTTTAATAATTAAAGGACTATAGCCAATTAATTAGATTAATCAAGCTAGGGGATTGGTTCTTTTGCAAGTGAGCAAATGATTTAGGACTTTATTTAATTCCTAGTAAATAAATCATTTTAGCCATGTATTTGATTGATTATTAATTTTGGCTAAAGCAATTAACTTAGTGATTTTGATCACCTTAGGAAACTAAATTGATTCAAAGAATTATGCCAAGCAATAATAGAGTTGTTTGGACATAATCGAGGGTATGATCACACTTAGGGAAAATAGGGTCTTTAGTCGTAGTAGACCAAATTAGGGTAGTTACATTTGCCCCTCTTTGAATTGATGTGCGAGCAACACATTGATTCAAAGAAAGTTTTTGATGTATGACTTCAGAAAGATTGAGAATTTTTCTCACGATCGAACAAAATGCCTGATGAGATCAGTCTCACACTTGATCAAACTAAACTGATAGTATTGATTTTGAACTTGATTGTCGTCCAAAGATCAATAAAAGATCTTAAAGATATCAATTCTGAACTTTGTTGTCGTCCAAAATTGATAATACTATTTTCGAACTTGGTTGTCATCCAAAATCTAGTATGAAGCTTCTAGGAGCTTAATAAGAATCTTTTAAAATGAGGAAATACAAGATATCCAGCTTATGAGAACCAAAGCTTTCTATCCAACAGTTCCGACTTAGTCAAGGAAACTGTTATGCCCCTAGTTTGTTTGATAACGAAGTCATTTTAATGCTATTTCGAGCAAGTTTAATTGATTATAGTGTGATCATGCCCCCTCAGGAATGAAATCAAATGGAAAAAGAATAAAATCCATCTGAAAAAGGATATAGCACTTGAAGTGATTGATTGAACCAGGAAGGAATCCAGTAGAAGAAAAGATTTTGCATTTTCAAAGAAAATGCAAAATTACCAAGTTAATGACACAAAAGTGTGAATGTTGCATATGATAAAATGATGTCTGACCAAGACATATGATGAATAATGTGCGTTGTGATGATATAGAACTCATAAAATTGCCAATATGAAGCTTGCATTGCATTTTTAGGACCCACGGAGCAATTCTTCATTCTTGGGACCAGACAAAATTTTTTGCTGTATAGCGCAGAACAGTGTAGTCACATTCAATTTCATTCTTGATAGATCAATGGGAGAAAAAAAATGGAGTAGCAGTTGTGTGGAAGAGGTTTTAGAGCCTCTGGAATGCTCAAAAGTCCAATATACATGTCAAAATTTACCTTTTCACTATTCATTTTTACATTCACTCAGTAAATTTAGAGCTCTGCAGAGAAGATGGTGTTCCTGTTGCAACAACATCATTTTGAGCTCAGTCGGTGACACCAGCGGCTAGTCGAGTATGCACCACTGGTAAGTACTCAAAAACCTACCTTGTCAATTCAGCATTTCAATTTTTCATGCTTTCTATCATTAGTTATAGGTCTTTGAAAACTGGGTCGAATTTGGGATTCTGGATCGCATGCTGGAAATGCACATCACATGTTTCCTGCATCGCACCCCATGATAACTAGATTCTGGGTCGCATCCATACTTTTCTAGATCACACCTAGTTTAGCAAGTTGTAGGCCCTTTTTAGTAAGAAATCCGGCTAGTGTCGTACCCTATTGTTTAGGGTCGTACCCAGTTTTTTGGGTCAAAATCTAGCAAATCCTGGATCACACCCAGTATGCACCATTGCATCCTATATGTTTCAGGATTGCATCTAGTAAAATGGATCACACCTAGTCATTCAGAGTCGTATCTGGTAGTTAGACTTAGGTTTTTCTATTTTTTTGAAGTTTGATCAGTGTTGCTGGCCTAGAGTACTTAGCTGATTCTGTTGTCTTCATGTTTGCAAATAGATAGAGTACTAACATATCTTTGAACCTATATTTTTCTTTGTGTATAGATCCTTTTTGATGTAGTTTCCTTTAGAGGACTGCATCTAGACTGTGTCCTGGCCTTGGGTAGTTATCTTACAAATGATGAGATAGATATAGTAGCCCGTTGTGGATTGAGATATTTGATTGATTTACCCAACATTAGGGTAAATCAAGGGTTGTTGACTGTGCTTGCCAAGAAATGGAATTCAGAGCACAACACCTTCCACCTGCTGACTAGGGAGATGACTGTGACTCCCGAGGATGTATGGAGGATCCTGCGTGTTCCAATGATGGGGCACAAGGTGTGCTTTGAGTCCACATCTATGGCGGCTATAGGTGCAGTGCAAAGATTCTTCACAGATGATACAATTGCACAGAGGCAAATTTCATGGGATTATATGTGCGATCACTATGATTGTTTACCAGTGTACCTTGTAGGTTTGATTGGCATCACTCTGATGCCAGATAGGGGCCAGCATGGGTTTCTTGTCAGCTAGGTTGACATGCTAGAGCAGATGGTAGTACAACATCACAGATTTGCTTGGGGGGCATGTATCCTCGGCTAGATGTATAGGGAGTTTCATGAGATAGTGTACCAGTGTACTATGAGAATGACTGTAGGAGTCTTGATCTTGCAAATATGGGCCTGGGAGCACATCCCAGTCACACGACCCATCATAGTGAGGCAATGGGCACCTAAGCTCCCTTTTGTATATATGTATGTAGGTTTGATACAACAGCCCTATCTGGGCAAGGTGGAGTACTAGAGATTCCTTTTTGATGACCTCACTATAGTAGTATGGTGCCCATATCTAGAGTGTGAGGAGTGGGTCACTGATAGGGGGCATATCCCCTTTGTTTTTTAGAGAAGGTACCTCATCGGCTATACCCGATATGTGATTGAGAGATTCTTTCCTTCTAGGGTGCTGTGACAGTACGGTTGGAGACAGGGCCAGAGTGGTGATACCACCATCTATGCACATATCAGAGATGAGGTACGGTCATGGGGGGCACAGTTATTATATGAGACCGCCCATCAGGATATCTGGGATATGGTAGGTGTAGACTAGGACTAGTGCCTTGATACGATGGATGCAGGTTGTACTTGGGGTTACACAACAGAAATGCATGAGCATCCATTCATGAGATTTACTATATCAGAGGAGGCCATTCCTCACATAGAAGACCCTTTGGACTATGATGATGCCGAGGATCAGCCTGCCCGAGGTCGAGGAGGTGCACAAAGGGAGAGGGCGCCTGGGAGGAGAGGCAGAGGGAGAGATGGAGGATGGGATGGTAGGAGAGATGGGAGGCGTCCTCCTCCAGATGATGGTGATGGTGGAGATGATAGGGGTGGAAGTGATGGGTCTATTGATATAGGTGGTGCTAGTGGTAGTGGAGAGGGTAGGCACCAAAGATTCAAAGTTGTAGCCCCTCAGAGGGATCAGCTGAGATAGAGGCAGTAGGGGTCACAAGATAGACCACAAGACATGGGACATGATAGGCCTTAGGGCCAGGATATAGGTAGAGATGGAGTTCCTCTCTCTAGGTGTGAGTAGGAGAGAGAGAAGCTCTGAGCCAGGATCACAACATTAGAGGCTCAGATCACTACTGCAGATGCCTTACTAGCAGATAGGGATACACAACTTGAGCATATGAGAGAAGAGAGGGATAGGCAGGGTGATATGCTCAGAGGTGAGAGATATGCACACACCCGGACAATAGTTCACTAGGGATAGAGGGCCACATATTATTATTCCCTTTATCATGCAACAGTTTTGGAGGGTTAGAGAGCACCTTCCTTTTCAAGGTTGGCTCAGCAGTCAAAGGGGGCCATGCCACCTCCAACAACTCCATTTGTACCACCTCCTCCTCCTCCTCCAGATCAGGGAGAGGGGGCAGGGCAGAGTTGACATTTTGTACCATCTATATCACATGTGTATTTTGAGATTATACTTGTATATCTGGATCCTGCTGAGATCCCCTCTTTTGTATATCTGGATCCTTCTGAGATCCTCCTCTTTTGTACTATGACATTGTATTGATGTATATTTGATCCTTTTTGGTACTCTGATACTCTGATACTCTTTATGCATACTGTTCTATATTTTGATTTGTACCATGTTGTGATATATATAGCTGATGTAGCTTCCCGATTTTGATATGTTCCATGAGTTCTATTTTCTTTGATAGATTGGATAGATGTGATTTTCACATGTGATGTATGTTTTACCTTGGTCTTATGACGAGTTAGAATTTTTTTTAGATGATGACATCATTTATGCATTTTGTTAGATTTATCACTGATATAAATATGTTTCAAATGATTTTATGTGGAATATACGAATGGATGTTTTTGATTTTTCCTTTATGCAAAATAGATGTATGGATGCACTTAGGATGGAAAAATAAATACAATGGGTGAATGCTTTATTTTTGTATTTTCCTTTTCCACTTCATATGAATGTGAAATGTATGCTATGGATGTGCAATGATATTTGATATCATTAATAATGATGTAATTAACTTGGATTTAGAAGATGAAAAATTGAGTTAATTTGGAGCTCAAAATGCCTTAATGCTTTTTCTTTCTTGTTTATGCCCCATGCAATTTTTAAAATGTAATGATATGAAGACTCTTAGGACTTTGTCACTGATATACAAATGTATAGCTTTTTATCATCATTGGGCACTTTTCGGAATGGATACCACCTTATAGTACAACCATCACTAATACCCACTGATATTATGAAAGTATGAATACTATATTTTATTGAAATGTCAGAAATAGACTTAGGCATCAAGGCATAGAAGCTAGGATAAAAAAAATAGTCACCTTCCTTTTATTATATCATAATCTATTCAAGGCAAGATATTGGACCCACAATGACCTTGAAAATTCATATCCTTGGGTACATTATTCTTCGTATACCTTAGCGAGAATCTGAATTAGAAAATAGACAAGGAAATTGTTTCAACCTTACCATAGTTTACGCATAACAAAGATAAAGATATATGTGGCTATCCACCCATAGTGGAAGCTCTTACCATAAACATTCGAGTTAGGTGAAATTTATAGGTTCATTTGGAACAACCACCGTACGCAGGAAACTAAGAAAACATTATGCCCCCCATCCTTGTGACTCTTTGTCTTTGCGCAAACGTCATTGAGTAACTAAGAAGACATAATACATCATCAATTGCGAATCAAGCAAATAAAATTTATAATTACTTAGATGTCCCTAGTTGAAAACATCATTAGGACATGAAAGAATCATAATCAAACCAATATTAAACTATGTTTAAGTAGTACTTGATCATTCATTTGTCAAACATAGTAAAGATTCATCAATCAGAAAGTTGGAATACAAGCAATATGGTGTTTCATGTCTGTGCATTGATAGGATGATCCACTCATGTTTGTGATCCAATATAGCCTTGTAGGAACTTCGTTAGTGTAAATGTCATGTTTGGATATGTGATGTTTTTGAAAAGACACCCTTGTTTTGGAAAGTGACATTGTTTTGCATGTACCCAGAAAACATTGTGTTGGTGAGGAAAACCATCTTGGAGAAACCTAGAAAACGCAACCTACCATGCTAGCAAAGATGCCCCCAGTGCAGAATGACCAATTCCTAAGATGCAAATGAAAACAAATCCCAAGTGAAGATAAGATAGTCAATTGAGGAAACAAAGTCAGCGTTTGAGAACAGGTGTAATTGTGAAGGCCTAGTGTCAGCAACGTATTGATAGATGGAGCGCTAAACACAAGTGACGCCTGATTGCCAGGTTTTCACCACTTGGAAAGATCTTTTCTTTATTTTTTCTACCAAGATGCCTGTCTTACCAGGTTCTCATCAAGGCACTTTTCTCTTTTTTCAAATTTTTTTCAGTTTTTTCTTTTTAAAATGCTTTTGTAGTATCAAGGTGTCTATTTGCCAGGTTTTCACCAAGGATACCCTTTCTTTAGGTCTTTTTCCACTATTTTTGGATTTCTTCAGGATCAATTTTCTGAATGTTTTTGGTATTTTCTGAAAACTTTTTTGTTGTATAGGCTCTACTAGCTGAACATCAAGCATAGAACCACTTTAAATGTAGAGTATTGATAGGATCTGGAAGAACATCCCCCTCAGGTGTAGCCAGTTGATAAGCTCCAGTCCCAAAAGTAGTAGTGATAACATAAGGTCCTAGCCAATTAGGTTCAAAATTTCCCTTCTATTCTCTGTTGGGATGGTTTTTAGGATTCTCTTTTAAGATGAGATCTCCCACTTCAAATTTTTGTGGTTTGACCTTCTTATTGTATCCTTTGGACATGCGTTCTTGGTACACCTTCAGATGGTCAAACGCCTGTTGTCTGCGCTCATCTAGTAGGTCCAAAGAATTCACCCTATCGATGCAGTATTTCTCATTAGTAACCAGACCTTGTAAAGATATCCACAAAGATGGGATTTCAACCTCAATTGGTAGTATTGCCTTAGCACCATAGACTAGGGAAAATGGCGTGGCTCCAGTTGGTGTTCTAATGCTTGTTCTGTAGGCCCATAGTGCTGGAATTAGTTGTAGATGCCAGTCTTTGCCAGACTTAATTATAGTTCGGTGTAGGATTTTCAGAATATTTTTATTGGATGCCTCAGCTTGTCCACTACCTTAAGGGTAATAGATTGAGAAATAATGTTGAGTGATATGAAACTGTTCACAAAGGTCATCAATGTCTTTATTTTTAAATTGGACCCCATTGTTTGTTAAAATTGAAGAGGGTATCCCATATCTACAAATAATGTAGTTCAGAATGAACATAGCCACCTGTTTGCCAGTGGCTTTGATTAGCGGCACGACCTTGAACCATTTTGTGAAATACTCAGTGGCCGTAATGCTGAATTTATGTCCTTTTGAAGAGTTGGGATATATTTGTCAAACCAAGTCAAAGGCCCATTGTTGAAATGGCCAATGTGTTATGGAAGGTATAAGTTCTCTGGTAGGAGCATGGATAAGATTTCTATGTGTCTGGCATTTATGATAGGTTTTTGAAAACTGAATAGTATCTTTTTCCATGGTAGGCTAGTAAAAGCCTACTCTGAGTAGTTTCTTTGCTAATGAAAAGCCGTTTGAGTGTGATCCACATACACCTTCGTGGACTTCTTTTAATGCGAGATCAGACTCTTCAAGTTCTAAACACCTAAGAAGTGTACCATTGAGACCTCATCGATATGGGTTCATCCACTTCACTGTCAGATAGGACCTGTTGATGGTGAGCCTCAACCCTTGTCTGTGAAACATATGAATCATGATTTTCCTCTTCACTGTTTGAATCGGTATCATGGCATGAGTAAGTATTAGTCATACTGTGATCACATTATTCCCCCTCATCATTTCCCTGCTCTTCATTTGTTTTTAGATCTTGGGAAATGACACAAAAATTAGGATTGTGAGGAGCATCACAAGCTTCACACCAAGTCTCCTCATTACAAAAATGGACTGAATTTCTATGTAGGGGGTCAGGAGTCTTATTGTCTATTATTTCCTTCTTGGGTGGACCAATAGGCTTTCCATCCTTGAACTAAGTTCCATAAGGATGATTCTGCATCCTGTTTTGAGGATTATAATTGTTATTATAAAGAGGCTTATTGTTCTGAGGAGCCCTATATACCTTATACTCTGGTTCTTTGAGATTTCTCTTACTAAACCTAGGATCATCTCTCCTATTCAACTTGCCTGACACTCTTCTGTTCATCTCAATATTAACTGCTATCTTGTAAGCATCAGTAAGGGTCCTAGGATTCTTGTCTCTCAAAGCATATC
>MU223398.1:3096259-3112080 GCA_018584345.1 Thuja plicata
TTTTGTCTCCTTATCGCTTGATATCTTTCCTCCTTCTGGCGACCTTACGACAACCATTCACCATATGACAGATGTCATCTATTCTTTCGTCCACTTTATGCATTCTGGAAAGCTGAGTAATCATTCTACTCTGGCGACATCCCGACTGAGGGAAATCACTTAACATGAAACCATTAGTCGCTAAATCGGGACAGTTACCCCTTAACTGCCAGTTTATCACGAGACCACGCGACTGAAGGAAAGCTTAGCAGTTTGAATTTTCTGATCTAGCGATCATGCGTCATGAAGTGAATCGCGAAGTTGGAGAACATTTCATTGACTTTTTGACCCGTCTCGCGATCACCCGACTGAAGTGGGTCCCATTCCTTTTAAAGTTTTATGTTATGAAGTTCAAGCAACAACCCGACTAAAGAAAGATCGCTAAGTCTCAAGGCATTGGTGGAATATTCCATTTTTTCAAGAGACTACGTGACATAAAGGAAAAGCTTGATCGGAAGAAGATTTGGCATATTCGTTCTTGGTAACGCGATCAAGTGACTTGACTTAAAGCACATGTCTTGAGTGACTGAAAAAGGTAATGACGAAACATAAGACATGGCTAAGGGTTTAAACATGCATCGTTTAATACTTGGCTTTAGGGTTTTTTTAGGGCTTTGACAATTTGGCAAGGTTAAAACATGGAAAACCTGAAAATTTTGCAGAGGGCAAGACAAGGAACAAGACAAAGCAGCAAAAATAGGAAATACAACCAACAATGTTCATCCCATTTGAAGGTACCCCCTTTATGTAGTAATCTAGTAAAGAGTTGTGCCATATCTGCAAGTTGGGACATAAATCTCCAGATGGACTGGAGTCTCCCTTGTAGTGTCCTGATTTGACTGATGTTGTGTGGAGGAGACATCTCTAGAATAGCTTTCACCTTTGTAGGATCTACCTCAATTCCCTTTGCTAAAATAATGAATCCTAGGAGCTTCCCTGATTGGACCCCAAAGGCACATTTCTTTGGGTTGAGACTAAGTTGGACCTATTCCATATGATCCAATATCTTTCTTAAGTCATAAATGTGAGTACCTTGTTCTTTGGATTTAGCCAATGTGTCATCCACGTAGTTCTCCATGTTCTTGTGCATCATGTCATGAAATATAGTTGTCATGGCTCTTTGATATGTTGCACTGACATTCTTTAACCCAAATGGCATGATGTTGCAGCAAAAGGTGCCCCATGGGCATGTAAATGAAGTTTTCTCTTGATCCTTAGGGGCAATTTTGATTTGATTATAGCCTGAGAATCCATCCATTAAAGAATACATTTGGTAGCCTGCTGTGAGGTCTATGATCATGTCAATGTTAGGTAGAGGGAAATCATCTTTCATACATGATTTGTTAAGTCTCTGAATTCCATACAGATCCTGATAGATTTATCAGTTTTAGACACGGGGACCACATTGGAGATCTATCCTGCATAGGCAATGACTCTGATAAATCTGGCTTTCAACAACTTCTCTAGCTCTACTTTTACCAATAATGCAACATGAGGATGCATCTTTCTAAGTTTTTGTTTTACAGGATTGATCATGGGAGCTATAGATAAGTGGTGCATGATTAGATTAGGATCCAGCCCTGGCATATCGGTATAAGACCATGCAAAGTTGATCTTCTTCTCTCTCAAGAATTCTATGAACTTTGTCTTCTCTTCTTCAGACAAAGATTGTGCAAGATGTACTATTTGAGGATCTTCAATTGTGCCCAAATTAACTAACTGTGTTGGTTCTATTAGAACTGAAGATCTTTCCTGAAAGTGTTCAGGGAGGATATCAAGAGTCTCATCCTTTGAGGCCTCTACGAGGTTTTCACCATTAGATGCATCTTTTATCTTTACTATTTTGGGATATGATACTGCCACAAAGTGGTTTTCACGATCAGTCCTCTTTTTCTTTTTATTTTTCATTTTTTGACTATAAAATTGATATCCTCCTATGACATGTTCTCGCTCCTTGCATTGGTGGAAGAGGGGTAAGGTTCACAAGCATTGAGATAGAAAGCTAGGGTATAGTCATTGGGAAAGTCAAGGATAGGAATAGGATCTATTTCAGTCCAATCAATTAGGTGGAGAAGTATCAATGACAAGGAATTAGACTCTGGGAAGGACAACATTGCGTTAGCATCAAGACCATTAACCGACATGACATGTTCCATTAAGTTAATTTCTTCAATGTTTAGATCAATAAAAGTGAGATCATCATTAAAAGGTTCATTGTTAGTTATATGTGGAGCAAAATCTAGTGACTCGTCAGTAGAACTATCATCATCATCTCTCTGTAAAAGGAGGCTTCTTTCTTGTAGCCTATGAAATTCTTCTAGACTTATGTAATCATCAGTTTCTTCATCAATGATTGGGGGAAGGAACTCTTCTTCTGCTTTAGGATTGTCAGTGTTGTTGGGAGTAGTATTAGGCTATATATGAGGAGCTGAGGGAGCCACAAACATGTGAATTGTATCTATTCCAATGTCTTCAGTGGCGATAGATAGCTCTTCCCATTCATAATCATGAGAGTCGGTGACCTCATCATCAGATATGTTTAAGTATTTAGCAATGGTTATTTGATGTACCTAGTTAGCTACCTATGGATCAAAGTGGGGTAGATCAAGGATATGTGAAACAATGACCAATTTCCCCCAGTTAGGATGTAAATCTGATTTTTGGGGTGTCTCTTGAGTAACTATTGCTATCAATGATATATCTGGACCAACTGCTATTGTGTCTCCTACCTCTTGAATGGGAGGTCATGCTAACAAAGGGGTGTGAAGATCTTGTGGTACCTCAAAGCTGGGTACATAGCATTCTCCTTGGTAGTTGGGATCCTCTATGCCAACATGTAATAATCTTTCATAGGACCACTACTCTAGTTCGTCTATTTCATCACTCCCTTTATCTGAGTTTGGACTGCCTTTTGAAGTGGGTTTATCTATTTTAGTACTAAAACCCAGTCCTATTTTGTCTCTAGTATTCCAAAACTCTATGGGTATAGGCTCAATAAGCCCTCCTCTTGTGTCATTTAGAGGTCCTTTTCCTTTGTATCCCATTTGTTTGAGGAAATCATATCCCTTGCCATACTATTCTGGGGATATCTCTACATGTTTGACCTCAGCCTCCACTAGTTCTACTTTGTAAAGGCAGTCCAAGACTGCCTGTTCTTCTGTGTTATCTAAAGAAGATGTGGAAGCCCTGATCATGCCAGTTAATTTGTGTACTTCTGGCTCTTGGGATGCAATAGGTGTGAATGTCAAGGAAGGTTTTCTATAGGATCTTGGAGACATTGGAAGTTCTGTTAGTGATGGAGTCAGGTCCATATTGTACTCTCCCATACCTATTTCTTCAAGTTTTAAGGTTTTTCTAAAACTCTTGATAACCATGTCCTTGGTAGTTTCAGGAGCAATCGTATCCATAGCCTCCTTGTTATGCAGGATAATACTACCAACTTTGATATTGTTACAAGTGTAGTTAGCATTTGCAGGAATCATCACTTCCGCCCCATTATGTGGGAACTTTATACACTGGTGGTAAGTGGATTGCACAACTTGCATTTTGTGAATCCAGGGTCTCCCCAATAGGATATTGTAGGCCAAGGGCAGATCAAGAACTTGACATATGATGTTCCTCTCAATCGGTCTGACTCTGATAGGCAGAACAATAAGACCATTGGAGGATATTTCTTCCTCGTCATAAGCTTTGATAGTTATATTGCTTCTAGAGTCAATTTTCTATTCTAAGAGAACTAGTCTCTTGATTAGATTAAGTGTATAGATATTCAATCCTATGCCTCCATCTATCAACACACGTCTAACATAGGATTTGTGAATAAGGAATTCAATATGGAGGGGTTGATTATGTGGATGTGTCAATGACTTATCATCCTCTTCAAAAAAGGAGAGGTAATGTGGCACTGAGATGTGATTGACCATCACTTGGAATTTGTCTATATCAATATCCTTTGGGATGTTAGTAGAATGTAGAGTTTGTTCTAGAATTTCTCTATGTACTATGGATAATTTGAGCAACTCAAAAATGGAAATTATGGCAGAGGTTCGTTGCAATTGATCTACCAAGTCATATTTTTCTCCAGGAATAGTAACCATGTGTTTTGCTGCTAGTTTAGGAATAGTAATGATAGGAACCTTGTGTTGTCAAGTTGACTCCTAGAGGATACATGACTTATTTTGTGTTTTCATTATGGCAACAAAGTCATATAGAGTTTCTGTGAAATAAAATTGGAAGACAAAAATGACTAAGTATAGAAAATAGGGCAGACAGAGTTATACAGTGATCAACACATTAGTGCACATGCGAGAAATCAAATCACGGTATGCACATTCACATATATGTTCTATGTTACATGTACATACTAAGTCCAGACATGCATGGTACAGAATGATAGTACAGATAAGTTACAACAAGGATAGTACTACTGTAGTTCAGAAGATAGAGCATGAAGCCGACTTATGTTTTGGATCAGTGTATAATATTTTGTTTTATAAAGGCTAAGAGCCTATGCTAATATGTTTGTAATCATGTATTTATTATTGTAGTAAACATGGTTAAGCCAATTTGTTTGGAAGGGTTGTGTATTATGTTTTTGGGTCGACTATGGTCTTGTTTTGGGTCGTGTTTATTTAGGCATAAACATATATATATGTAATGAATATATTTGAAGTGTCGAAGAAATAAGTAGAGCAGAGTAGTGTAAAAATGTCAGCATGAGATAGAGCCCCTAAAGAAGATAAGAGCATAAGTGCATAACTAGAACTGATCAAACATCTGTGTCATATATAGCAGTTCACTTTTGGATATAGTGCATATCTATTCTCAGGTGGTTGTAGCCTTCTTTCTCATTGAGCAGTGAGCTCTTGGACAGTGAGTCCTTACCCCTAACAGGGTTGTTTGTAAAAGACTCCTAACAGGGTCAGGACTTTAACCAGGTCATTGTACTTGCATTGTAAAGACTGCTCCTAACAGGGCAAAGGAACTTTAACACGTTCATTATACTAGTGAAATATTTGTGGGTACTAATTCCCACTAGGGTTTTCCTCTGATCAAGGTTTCCCCATAATCATATCATGTATTATATGTTGTTGTGTTAAAGCTTCATTGGATGTATATTTGATTTATGTTTAAATTGCTGAAATATAATAAATAGGCAAACACTGATTCACCCCCCCTCTCAGTGTTTCTAACAATTGGTATCAGAGCTCTGGTCCTCTGAGAGAAAATTTTAACCACTTGAGGAGATCATGGATTCAGCAGAAGCTAAACATCTGAAAAAGAATCTTGAAGCAACCCTTGAAGATCTAGACAGATCTAAGAAAGAAAATGAGGAACTTAAACTAAAAGTTGATGGCTCTCAAATGCTTATCAAGAAGTTAAGGAAAAATGGTCAAGAAGGTGAATGAAGAGAACATGTCTTTGAAGGATAAGATAGAAGAATTGAATGTTCAGTTAACTGATAGTATAACATCTATTGAAGAAAAGAACAAAGAAAATAAACAGTTAGATGAAGAACTCATGCAAGCCAATATGAAAATATTGGAATTGGAAAACATCAAGAATAAGATTGAATTTGAATTATCAGGAGCAAAAGAAAAGATTGAAAAACTTCACACAAGTTCTAACTTAATTCAATCACAACTTTATGCACAAAAGCTAAAAGGTGACACCACTGGTATGGGATACAGTACAACTCAAATTGAGATCAATTCATTACAAGAAAGAAAGAAAGCTCAAACAGAATCTACAAAAGTAAAGAAAACTGAGAATCATGAAGAGACTAAAGCAGGGCACAAGACAGTCAACCGTACTTGCTATGCCTGTAACAAACATGGTCACTTGGAAAGATATTGTAAAGAGGTAAGACCTTTTAATGGTTATTGTTACTCCTATAACAAGTTTGGCCACATGGATATACATTGCAGAACAAATCAAAGAAATCAGTCACAACATAACCAAAGAAATATGAATCAACAAAATCAGAGAAATCAACCTCCAAGAAACTTGCAGAACATTACATGTCAGATATGAAACTATAATGGACACACAGCCAAGCAGTGCAACATGATAAATAATAAAATCAGACCTCCTATCATTTGTCACTCATGTGGAAAGGCTGGACACATCTCAAGGTTCTGTAGATCCAGAACTCAAAAACAAGATAATCCTAAAAAGTCTCTATTTGAAGAATCAAGAGAAGTTAAGTTTGTGGAAGCTAAAGCTAACTCAGATAAAGTATGGGTCAAAGTAAAGAAGAACATTGATGAGAACAAGGTAGTAGATGCGTCCACAGTGGATGCATCCTTTACTTCTGGTTAGTTGACCTTCTTGGTCTTAGGGGGAGCTATTCTAGCTCTAAATCCCTACGTGGCTGGTATACTCACCTCCGATTATGCACCTTAGGATTTATGTTTATGATCATAATTTGTAGCAGTATGCATGCACACATTGTCTATATTGCATTTTGAACAAATTTTGGAACTCTTTGTGGAAACTGTGTACGGAAGAAAGCATTAAATGTAGTAACCTTTATAAAATCAATAAAGATTTGATCATCTTCATATTTGCATTTAAAGATCACATAACTTGGAGAGCACAAGAGCACTGAGCATCAAAGTGCTAAAGGATAAAATATTTGGTGGTTAAAAGAATGGATAGAAATTGGAACAGAACCCTAGCAATTGCTTCGTTTCAATTTACCACAAAACCCTACTTAATCAAGCTATAAGTAAGTATGGAAACCCCAGTTGTATTTGACATTGCTAAAAGGAAGAGATTTGTCTTTAAGAAGCATCCATTCAAGTCTGTATTAGATGATGTTGAAGGGGCATTCTCTAAGACTCCACTAGGAGTCATACATGTGGAAGATATTTGCACTTACATCTACTGTAAGAAGGAAACTGTTGGGGATAACAGTATAGCTACTTTGATGGTGTCAATGATGAAACCTGACTATTCATTCAAGGATGAATACACGCATCTCACTGATAACCCTATCTTTGAGTATTCTAATGTGCATGAATTCTATGAGCCAGAATGGGTTAAAATCTTGTTGAGAAGGATACATGATGGCCTCTACTAGATTGGTGAAGTTCTCATCTGCATTACCACAGACCTAATCCATGACATGACTAGACTGCCTAAGATTGGACCAGTTCTTCCAACTGGTAAGGATGTTAAGAACCAGGTTGAGAAAGCATGCTTATCCAGGAGTGATAGGCGTGGGATGATAGTTGATCCTATTAAGGAAAATGACATCAAGCTCCTCACTATTATACTTGGTTACAAGTTTCAGAAGGAAAGAAGACTAAATAGTGTGTTCGCAGCAAAAGTTCTGGCACCAATAAGGATGGTGAGAGATAACACTCAGTACAATCTCTATGAACTATTATGCACACAAGTGATTGAGAATATCAAGGCTATCAAGCATGACAAGAGCAAGATATTTAGGTTTGGCTCTTTGATCATCTACCTGTACTTCCATATTGTTGGTAAGGTTGCAAATCCTTACCTAGACAAAAGCAAACCCACTATGTCTCAAATTTCACTAAAAGCCACATCAGAGAGCAATGTAAAGGATTCTATGGACATGGACATCAAGAAATTTAGGATTAAAATTCAAAAGAGGTTCAGATTTTCTAAGAAAATAGTAGAGAAGTATAAGGAGACCATATGCTTCATGGTAGAGACTGACTGCACTTGCATGGAGGCAGTTGATCCTAGAACCAAATGTATTCATCCATTTGGTTATGAAGTTGAGGAACATGTGTTGGAAGGATATGCACAAGTTATTTTGTTTGCGCCCAAAGATCCTAATGAGCTCAGGTGGGGCACTTATAGAGAGAAGACAAATGAAGTCGATTCTGTCCTATACAGTGCTGATAACAAAAGGAAGGCATCTAGAATTACATCTAGCATCCTAAAAGTTCATGGGGTCACACAAGAAGACCTAGATAAAGCAAGGGAAGCCAAGATTGCAAAAGAACTTGAGAAAAATTCTGCACAAGTTAAAATAGAGAAGTCTGATGACATCTAGAAGAAGAAGAAGAAGACTGAAGAGATCACTTTTGCACCCTCTACCACCATTGATCTAGAATCCTCTCCACCTTCTATACCAAGCAAGAAGTCTAGAGGAAGGAAGCAAGCGCCCAGTAGTCACCCATCCTCAAGAACAACTCAGAGCACAGTAAGAAATACTCAAGCTCCTCCTAAGGTAGGATTCAGACCTAGTCTTAATGTCTTAAGGAACATGATTGTTAATGAAGGAAGACTAGATACAATTACAAAGGTTTATGACAAGTATCAGGAAATAGATAAATTAGAGATACATTCTATGCTCATCTCTCACATGATTAAGTTTAAAAAGTCAGTTCTAGAACTTAAAATAGTGATACCAGACAAGTTATGGAACATTCTAGAGATAATGAAAAGACATGCAATTGAGGAAGATATGAGGATTAGAGAAGAAACATTGGATAATCTTCTCCCTATTTGTGCACATGATGAGAAGGCAATTCTATTAGATTTGGTAAAGCCTCATCTCAGAACCAAGACAAGGAATCTTCATATTATGAACAAAGAGTATGAGTTAGTTGGGAAAGAGAATGAAAAAGATTTTGCACAAGTGTTTATGGATAGACATATGTATCCTTCAACGATGCCTACAACAAAGATAACTCTAGTTCCTCCCAAACAAGTAGCAGAACCAGTGATTCATAATGCACCTAAGACAAGTCCATAGGTTTTAGTGCCCTCAGCTTCAATAGCCTCTGATACAGTCAAAGATTCAGGAGACACTATAGTGATTGATGATATCAAAATATCCATGACCACATCTGACAATGATATGGACAAATTTGAAAAAGAATTTGTAAGCCCTAAGGAGACAAAGGAGGTGTGCACTGATGACACATCTTTACAACAAGATGAAGTTCCCTCTACAGATCCAACATAATTGAATAAAGAGGAAGATAATCAAAATAATGAAACACTAGTCATGGAGATCCCAGTAAAAAGTGAATGCATCATGCTAGTCAGAATACTATATTCACACCATCTACTTCATTGTTGTCAAGCTTAACTCCTGACTTAGCAAGTCTGGATGCATGGGGAGAAGAAGACTTGATCAAGATCAATGTCCTAGCCATGGAAAAAGCCAAATAAAAATAGGTTATGAGAAACTCTCTCTTCTTGGAATTAGTGAACATTCTAAATGACCTAGTACCTGTGGACAATAAAGTAGCTAAAATTCAGCCAGTTGATGATGTAGACATCATCCTAACAAGCTTCAAAGCACATTTTACAAGCTTAGTAGACTCAGCTACTATAATTATAGAAGATGAGTATAAAAAGTAAAGATTAAATGAACTGGTAAAGAATTTTGCCTTAGATCTAAACTCATTAAAGATTGGTTAGTCTATGTTGAAAGAGTTGGCAGCTAAAGGCAGAAATGTAATATCTAACTGCATGGACAGAGTGAAATTCACCTCTGAACATATAAAAAAGATAGAAGAGGTAGATATCTTGGTTGAGTGTTAGAAAATTAGTTGAAACATCCATGCAAGACATGAACATTTGCAACAATATCTATCAAGGTCAGTTGGACAAGATTGAAAAGGCAAAATTTGAGATCAATAAGATAAGAATCAGGCAGATGCAACTAAGAAATGCACTAGCACCCTCCTTAGCAGTTCAAGATGAGAACATAAAATAGATTGATGTCACTATGGTCACGTATGATCAAGGTCCCTGCATGGATCTGATAAAAATGGGAAATCTCACATATGCTCTATGTGCCCATCTCCAGACAGTTGATGCAATGAAGGCATTTTGGAAGAAAGAGATCAAGTCTCTTCAGATTGTATATCCAGATGGGAGTAAGTACCTAGAGAATTACAAGTTTTTGGACACCTTTGTCATTAATTTCAAAGGGGGAGTAATGTATATAAAGAATAAGTATATATATGGGGAGTAGTGTATGTATATGTTAAAAAGATATAATGATATACAGTTCTTTTTGTGTTAAGTCAATCTTGAGATTTTGAGTAACTTGGTCACATTCCTTTGTTGCCATTAATGAAAAAGGGGGATATTGTTGGAAAGTTGACTCCCAGAGGATACATGACTTATTTTGTGTTTTCATTAAGGAAACAAAGTCATATAGAGTTTCTGTCAAGTAAACTTGGAAGACAAAAATGACTAAGTATAGAAAACAGGGCAGATAGAGTTATACAGTGATCAACATATCAACGCATGTGCGAGAGATCAAATCAAGGTATGCACAATCACATATATGTTCTATGTTATGTGTACATACTAAGTCCAGACATGCATGGTATGAAATGATAGTACGTATAAGTAACAGCAAGAACAGTACTACTGGAGTTCAGAAGACAGAGCATGAAGCCAACTTATGTTTTGGATTAGTGTATAATATTTTGTTGTGTAAAGGCTAAGCACCTATGATAATATATTTTTAATCATGTCTTTATTATTGTAGTAAACATGCTTAAGCCAATTTTTTTAGAAGCATTGTGTATTATGTATTTGGGCCGACTATGGTCTTGTTTTGGGTCTCATCTATTCAGGCATAAACATATATATATGTAATGAATAGATATATTTGAAGTGTCGAAGAAATAAGTAGAGCAGAGCAGTGTAAAAATGTCAGCATGAGATAGAGCCCCTAAAGAAGATAAGAGCATAAGCACATAACTGGAACTGATCAGACATCTGTGTCATATATAGCAGTTCACTTTTGGATATAGTGCATATCTATTCTCAGGAGGTTGTAGCCTTCTTTCTCATTGAGCAGTGAGCTCTTACATAGTGAGTCATCACCCCTAAAAGGGTTGTTTCTAAAAGACTCCTAACAGGGTCAGGCCTTTAACCAGGTCATTGTACTTGCATTGTAAAGATTTCTCCTAACAGGGCAAAGGAACTTTAACAGGTTCATTATACTAGTGCAATATTTGTGGGTACTAATTCGCACTGGGGTTTTCCTCTGATCAAGGTTTCCCCGTAATCATATCATGTGTTATATGTTGTTGTGTTAAAGATTCATTGGATGTATATTTTATTTATGTTTAAATTGCTGAAATATAATAAATAGGTAAACACTGATTCACCCCCCCTCTTAGTGTTTCTAACACCTTGGAAGTTGATGCTGGTTTTGGGGGTCCTTTGATCGTGACCTCTACTTGGCTTCATGTTATGGCATTTGAGTGGAATGAAACACCTTTGATTGTGACCACATTGATTGAATCAGTCTTAATGTCTAGCATATTGATCACATTGTCATTATTGGAATAGGTGTAGTTGACTTCGTTACCTTTCCCTTTAGATGTTTCCCCTTTGTCATAATTAGGAAATGGTTTATTGAATGCCCTATGATCCTCATTGGTAGTGTGTCCATCCACTTTGATCTTACTGCCTTAAATGAGGTCTTGGATGACATGTTTAAACTTAAGACAATTATTAGTCTTGTGTCCCTTGTTTTTGTGGAAGACACAATAGGAATTATCATCCCACCACCTTGGTTTGACCATTGGTTCCCATGGTTTGGAATCTGGGATGGTAAGAACTTTGTTATCCAATAGCGTCTTCAAAATGGTCTCAAGGGGTTCTCCCAAAGGAGTAAATGTTCTTTGGGGTTTTGAAGTCCATGTCCAACCCTTGCTATTATCATTGTTTACTTTGGGTATGGGGGTTGTTATCTTGGCATCTTTGCTTGCCTACATACTATTGGTTAGATTGAACACCTCAGGTTTAGGGTTAATGTTAGAGGTGTTAACTAATCTGTCATTGACAACATTCTTATTTTTCTTCCACCATTTAGGCTTGGAGTTGGAGTTATTGGTTTTTTATTTATTTTGAAGGGTGATCTCTCCCCTCTTGACCATGACTTTCTCAATACGGAGGGCATTCTTAATCATTCTGTCAAAGCTTGGTGAGTCTTTAATTTGTAATGCATAGTTCAATTTAGGCACTAGGTTATTAATGAAGATCTCCATATTCTCTGATTTGGGAATGACCCTTGAATATCGTGCAAAGATCTTCCTCCATCTTTGTAGGAAGTGTGTAAATGATTCACCGGTCTTCTGTTTGGTATTACATAGGTCCATCATGGTCACATCATGCTGTATGTTATAGGAGTAATGCTAGATAAAGCATTGAATTAGCTCCTCAATTTTTTTGACCTTAGGGTTCAGTTTCGAGAACCACTCCATGGAATTACCTCCTAGACTTCCTAGAAATAGTCGCATGAGGTATGTAGGTTTGTACATGTATTCTATTCTAAGAGCACAAAATTCCCTTACATGATCGTGTGGGTCAGTTTCTCCTATATACTTGTCATAGTTCGGCCTTGCCACATTGGGAGGAAATGGGACCATAGTGATACTCTTGTCAAAAGGAAATGGACAAATGGTGTCCAAAGAGTATTTTGTTTTGGGTTTCTCTATCTCCTATTTGAGGTTTGCGAGCTTTTTTTGCATCAAAGTGAGTTGCTTGGTGAGAATGGATATAGGAGTTGGTACCTCCTTTTCTTTGAGTTTCTCCACATCACAATCCTTAGGTAATTTGACAACCATGGATCCTAGATGGAGGAAGTATTTTTCTTTATCCTCACCGATTATCTTTTCCATCATCTTTTGGAATTTCCTACTTTGCTTGAGTTTATTGTACTCCTCTTCAGTGATGTCCTCTTCACTGCCTGATTCAAACAGAGGACGGTTGAACTTGGGTTCTTCTTCTTCATCGGTATCTTTGGGCTTTTGGTGTTTGCCATTGTTATATTCCTCAAAAGCCTCACTCCATCTGTGAGTGTTGCTATCCATTTGTGGAGAGTCTAGATTGAGTAGGGAACTATGAGATGTTTCCCCTTGAAAGTGCGGTGATATAGGAGGTACTTTTGATCCTTTAGAAATGTACTTGTTGCATCTTGTGTTAACCATGAAGTTGTTTCTCAACTTTGTCAATGTTTCCCAATAGTGCGAGTGAGAGTTTCAAACCGTTCAAGTGGGTGTGTCTAGGTAAGAGTAACTATTTGTTATTGGTGGACATAAATGATTCCAGCATCAGAGGGTTAGATTGCCCTGATAGTGAGCTGGGAACCAAGTTGTGGGTAGAAAGTGGGTAGAACACACGTATTGAACCGATCGTGAAAGACTGTCTAAGCATGCAAGGTAGACATTTGAAAAAGTTTTGAAATTTCAACAGGGAGACCAAAAAATACAAAAAGAACTAGCTAAAGAGCCAAAAGGGTACCCACCAACTAAGATTTTCTAAGAAGTAGATCTGTAAGTGCCCACTGTCCCAAATATGAGGCTCCAGATGCGATCTAGGAAACCCTGGATACAAACCTCTGATGCCCCAGATGTAGATCTTGAATACCAGATGCAAAACAAGATCCTAAATGTGACCTAATGATGACCAAATGCTACTCAGCAAACCAGATGTGGACCAGGAAATCCAGGATACGAGCTTATGATGGATTATCAATTTTTGATTGATTTTTGGAAAGTATGTTTTCAAAGTGCGTGAATTTGTTTGCTTCCAGATTGCATTAGGAGGTGTCATAATGTGTGAAAAACAATGTACCCCAGGGTTTGAAATTTGTTGATTGTTTTAAGGAGCTTATCTTTTTAATGGATTTTTGAACACATCAAACAATGTTGCATTGTTAGGGAGGTGAAACAGACATACATTTTTTTCTTATTTTCTAGGTAGAGGATGAAAATCTTTGCTCATTTACTTAGGCACACACTCAAATGCTAATCAGAATACAACCATCACCAAGCACACAATGGCTCCAGTCATGATGTTGTATTAGCTGACTCCAAACACAAGTGAGGGCATGATATGATGAGTGTCTTGGGGCAATTAATTTTTTCCTTGCACAAATATTATCACCCTTTCAAGGATGAATCAGGAATTATTTCAGTTGAAATTGTTATCTATTATTGGGCAATCCGTTCGAAACCGTCCCCCCATAGAATTGTAAAAGGCAAAATTGAGGCGTATAGCCCTATGAGTACCTGAATATATGTAGTCTGACAAGAAAGATTCAAGTGGCTCCGCTCTACATATACCCAAGCATGTTCAAGGAATGATGTCAAAATTCCATAAACAAAACTGTCTCCATCTTTTGAGGATTTAGCCTATGAGGAAACAACTATTTATAGTGAGTTGGAAGGATTGGTGTAAAACCTGTCCTCACTTGGGTCATTCTTGAGAGATGTTTTCCTCAATCGGCAGGTCCTCTACTATTAAATATGTGTACAAAGGATTGGCGAGCTTTGGATGTCTGGATTTCTTATTCTTCCAAAGAAGAAGAGCATACTCTCCTAATCTAAGCCATTTTATCCCAAAACAAAGGAAAACAAATAGTTCATTCCCTCAAGCAATGTTGTGCCTGATTTAGATGTTCCTATTTAATGAAAATAGGATGCTTGAAAATAAAGTTTGCCTTGTTCAATTAACTGCAATATTTAATGAGTTTGCTTGTTCAATTTCTATGTCCCAAAAGAAGTTATAAGATGTAGTTATTCAGTTATCCCACAATTTTTAAATGCTTTGTGTTTTTCCAATTACTGATCCAAAAGAATTATACAATGTGATTTCTTGTTCATTTACCCCTGATTTTCACCACAAATGATAAAACAATGTCTGACTTTATGATTTTCCTCAAGAGGAAAAGAGCATATTATCTGGTTGTTTTAGCAAGTGTGAAGAAAAGGTCTTAAATTTTGAAAAACTTTGGAAGGGGTTAGTATTTGAAAACAACTAAAAAAAAATCCTGCAATCACACACATTAGTAACGTCTTTCGAGCCCTGAATAGAACCTAGAATCACTTATTAAGTTGTTCAAGATGTCAAGAAACACAACTTGTTAGGCGTTAGAATTAAGAAAATGAAGACCACAATAATGTTAACCAGATGCGAGCCAAGAATTCCAGTATACGAGGCAAGAAACTGGATGCAAACTTATGCTACCAGATATGAACTTCCGGTGACCAGATACGAGATAGAACTAAATTTGATCCAGGAAACCTTGGATACGGGCCTAGAAAACCATGATATAGACCAGGAAGTCACCGTGTGAGAAAATCTACTAGATATGAGCTTTTCCAACCAGATATAGACCTGGACCTACAAACTGGGATGACAAATTGAGGAACAATAGTTAGAAAATGGGACCAAGTTGGAAACTATGCCCTAAGGTGGGCGCCAGAAATGTGTGTGTATATTTGTGCACCTATTACTTGTAACACAACACTTCAATAAGTCATTCTGTTAGTGAGAAACAAGGGTTAATGAGCATATAAAACCCTAACATTGACCTATTTCTTTCTAACTAGGATGAGTGTAGAAAATAACATAACAACCCTCTAATTATGCTAATACTAGTGACATAAACAACCAAGCACGAAAGATTCAAGTTTAAAACAACTATTTGATTATTTAAGCATGCATATTAGTCTTAAAATGAGCATTATAACCATGCATGAAAGTAACTTATGGAGTGTGCATGAAGCTATGAAAGAATGGGTAGCATAACAATGATTTGAGATTCCTTCAAAATCTTGGCATAACAACACTACTATTCAAAAATTTTGGCTTATTATGAGCTCCAAATCTCTTCAATTTGTATAAGAATGGGAGAGAGAGAGAGGGGAGACAAGGTTCATTAATGGAGCCCCTAAGGTCATTAATGAAGTGTAAGAGCCATTAATGCCTTAGGCATTAATGAGGGATGGGCAAGAGGGAATATCCATTAA
>MU223398.1:3122319-3133359 GCA_018584345.1 Thuja plicata
CTTTCTTGGTCTACAGATCATTCAACAAAGTGAAGGTATTTTCATTACACAGTCCAAATACATTAAAGAGGTCCTAAAAATATTCAAGATGGAAGAATCCAAACCAGTTGGAACACCGATGGCTACTGGATGTATGTTAAAAAAGGAGGACAATAAAACATAGGCAAATAAGACTTTGTACAGATCAATGATTGGAAAACTCATGTATGTTGTACACACTAGACCAGATATTGCACATGCAGTAGGAATAGTTGCTAGATTTTCTGCTAACCCCAGAGAATCACATATGACTGTTGTGAAAAGGATTTTAAGATATCTGAAGAATACTGAGGAATATGTCTTATGGTATAGAAGAGAAGGAAAATTTGAACTTAAGGTTTTTACCAATGCTGATTGGGCTAGAAATCTTGATGACCAAAAGAGAACAACTGGAGGAGCATTCTTTATGGGTGACAGACTTGTCACATGGATAAACAAGAAGCAAGGATGCATCTCTTAGTCTAATGTAGAAGCAGAGTATGTTTATGCTACTGCAAATTGCTCAAATATTGCATGGATCAAATAGTTACTGGAAAGTATGCATATGAAGATCTTAGAAGCAATGATTATCTATTATGATAACACTAGTGCAATAAACATTTCCAAGAATCCAATCATGTATTCCAAGACTAAACACATTGCCATCAAGTATCATTATTTGAGAGAACAAGTTCAAGAAAAGGAATTTATACTTGAGTATGTGCAATCAAAATAACAATTGGCCAATATATTCACCAAGCCACTGCCCAAGGATACATTCAAGTACTTGAGAAAGAGACTAGGGGTCAAACCCTTGTCTATCAGTCAGTAAAATGACTAAAGGCTGCATAAGCCTACATATTATCAGAATATCATTCATGTTTATGCAAGCAAAGAGATGAACTTCAAAGCTACATCTATATATAGACATTTATACATCAGAATCGAGTACCAGAGCATATTGTTGTATTGCTACTGGATAAGGGAAATTCAAGGAATATATTATGGATGGAGAAAAATGATTGTTTGGCATGAATGTCAGATATCTATAAGATATTTGTTTGGCATTGTTGTCAAAGGGAGAGAAATTATCCATATTATCACATCTTTTTGGAAAGAGAGAAAGATTATCCATTATCAAATTACTCCAACAGGGAGAGATTATATCCTAAGGGAGAGAATTGTATGGAAAGATTATACAAAGGGAGAGTTGCTGACAAGAGGAAATGACATCAAAAGAGAAAGAACAGTCAAGGGAGAGAAATTGACACAAGAAGGAGACTCAACACATCAGAAGACAAAGAACTACAAGAATCAAATCTAAGCTAAAATAGAGCTTACCGATGGTCAAACATTTATCGGTTATCAGAACAAAAAGATTGGTAGTTTGATGAGTATCAACTGTTGTATTTCATATTGTATTAGCAATAGTATAGTGTGATAATATAGTATGTTGCCATCAATTCCAAAGGGAGAGATTGATGACATGTAACTAATTGAATGTTTGATAATGTTAAGTTGAAGATAATGCAAGACATTAAATCAGTTAATGGTTTGTATTTTCATTGATGTCAAATTGATATCATCTGTACGGTCATGTAAATAATGTCAAAGACTTTATAGAACCAAAAGAACCAAGGTTATGCTTTCAGAAATACATAAAAGTCATGTATTCACTAAGTGACAAACAACACCGATGGAGTGAACACCGACGGTCAGAGAAAAGAAGAACAATCATAGTGATACCCGACGATTAGAAGCATAGTGTTGCCCGATGAAGAAAAGCCATAGTGATGCCCGACGAATAAAGTAAGAAGGTTTCCCAATGAGTAAAATTCCAATGATGCCCGACAGACAGAGCTCACAAAGCTAATTGGAGTCACACTGATGGAACTATTAGTTGTCACCGACAACTAACTGCAAAGGTGACCGACATAACAGAGAGTTCAGAAAATGACAAAATATCTAGCTGGCAAGAGCTAAAGATAGACTTAACTGGTTGTTTTCTTTGTTTTATTCAACCAAAGTTAAGTGATTGATTTAAAGATGATTTGTACAGTTGGCAAGAAGATAATTACGAGACAAATCAGGAGTTATTCTTTAAATCTAATTGGTTGGATTGTTTTTCATGCCAAGAATCAAGAATCAAGAAACAATGAATATCATGTCTATATAAGAGACAAGCTTAATTCATTTATGAATGGGATTAAGGGGAGTGAATAGAAAGAGGATGCTGAAGAGAAACTGATGAAGAATAACTTCATATAGTCCCGATCAATCAAAGCTGAAGGAGAGCTAAGGAATTTTGCAGACATTGACGAACAATGAGCACAACATCACAGAGAAGAAAGTGTGGAGCACAAATAATTGAATTGATACATTGATTAGAGAGGTAATGTACTTAAATAGATCTAAAAATCTGCAATTCAAATTTGCATTATGAACATGTCATAGTGTTTTAGTTTAACCATTGAAGAATCAAGTCTCTTAACTGAGTAGGACTTAACAGTCTTCTATATATTGAGGTACATCCCAAGGAGTGCCAAAAAGGTTGATTCATGAAAGCAGCATTAGACTTGCCTGATACCTATTGACAGTCTAAGAGGGAGGCTGATTCAAGGATGGTAGCAATAGATGCCCGATACTAAGTGACAACCTCTATGTATAAAATCCTCTAACAAGGTCACACTTAACAGTGTATTTGTAACCTTTAATAGGGTTGGATCCTAACAGGGCTCACTTTAGAAGAGTAAAAATTTGGGGTACCGGTCCCAGTTGTTTTCCCTAAGAGGGTTTCCACATTAAAAATTAATGTGTTACATGCATATGATTCATTTCTTTATTGTTTTGTATCTGACATAGTTAACACTAGATTGATCGGTATACTCTACTTATTTATTGAGTTACGGCAAATAGTTATACTGCTTATCGGTAATCAAGAAAGAATAAGGATTGACAGAGAACACCGATAGACAATTAAATAAATATTAGTATTTCATGGCATGCATCTTGTAGGGACATAATTGATGATATGTAACTGACTGAATGTTTGATAATGTTAAGTTGAATATGATACAAGACATTAAATCAGTTAATGGTTTGTATTGTCATTGATGTCAACTTGATATCATCTGTACAGTCATGTACATAATGCCAAATACTTCAAAAAATCAATGGAATAGAGGTTATGCTTTTAGAAATTCATAAAAGTCATGTATTCACTAAGTTACAGACTACACTGATGGAGTGCACACCATCGGTAAAGAAAGAGAAAAAGTCACGGTGATGCCCGATGAGAAGAAGATAGTATTGCCCGACGGAGTAGAATCATAGGATGCTCGACGAGCTAAAAATAGTGTTTCCCAATGAGAAAGATCCAATGATGCCATACGGACGGAGATCCTGAAGCTAATTAAAGTTGCACTAACGAAACTGGCAGTTGTCACCGGTGATGAACTACAGAATTGACCAACAGAACAGAGAGATCAGAAAATGACAAAATATCTAGCTGGCAGAGCTTAAAGATAGACTTAACTGATTGTTTTATTTTTTTTATTCAAACCATAGTTAAGCAATTGATTTATACAGTTGGAAATAAGATAACTATGAGATAAATCAGGAGTTAAATCCGTAAATCAAATTGGCTGGATTGTTTTTCACGCCAAGAATCAAGAATAAAAAATAAAGGAATATCATGTCTATATAAGAGACAAGCATAATTCATTTCCAACAGAAATCAGATACACGGGGGAGTGAACTGGAAGAAGATGCTGAAGAGAAATTGATGAAGGATAAAATTCATACAGTCCCGATCAATCAAGCTAAGGGTGAGCTAAAGAATTCTACAGACACCGACGAACAGTGAAGCACAACATCACAGAGCAGAAAGTGTGAAGCACAAAGGAATTGAATTGATACATTGATCAGAGAGGTATTGTACATAAATAGATCTAAATATCTGCAATTCAAAGTTGCATTAGAAATAGGTCATTGTGTTTTAGTTTAACCATTGAAGCATTAAGCCTCTTAACATAGCAGAACTTAATCGTCTTCTATAATTGAGGTATATCCTAATAGATTACCAAAAAGGTTGATTCATGATAGTAGCATCTGTCTTACCTAAAGCCTATTGATAGTCTAAGAAGGAGGATGATTCAAGGATGGTAGTAAGATTAGCATAAAGCCTATTGACAGTCTAAAGGCTGATTCAAGGATGGTAGCATAGATGCCGGATACTAAGTGACAATCTATGTATAAAAATCCTCTAACAAGGTCACACTTAACAGCGTGTTTGTAACCTTTAACAGGGTTGGCTCCTAATAGGGCTCACTTCAGAAGAGTGAAAATTTGGGGTACTGGTCCCAATGGTTTTTCCCTTAACATGGTTTCCACGTTAAAATCCATGTGTTATGTGTGTATGGTTTATTACTTTATTATTTTACATTTCACATATGCATTTCTGGATTGATTGGTACACTCTGCATATTTAATAAGCATCGGTAAATAAGTTTTACTGCTTATCAGTAATCAAGGAGAATAAGGACAGACAAGGTAAACCAACAGACAGTTAATTATTTCAAGTATTTCAAGGCATACATCTTGTAGGGACTTAATAATCTGAGGTGTATTAATTGGTGGATTAAAGTTTAAAGTATAAATTTTTGAGGCCACTGATTCACCCCCCCCTCTCAATTATTACTAAAAATAATCTGAGGTTTATTGATTGGTGGTTAAGTTTGAAGGATAAATTTTTGAGGCCACTGATTCACCCCCCCTCTCAGTTATTACTAACAACTATATCTACCTCTCTATCTCTCTATCTTTCTATACCTATATCTCCCCCACTCTCTCTCAATTAACTAGTGTTAGCATGTGGTGACTATTCATCCAAGTACTATACACTCGTTGCACAGAGGAGTTAGCCTGAAGAGCCATCTTAATGTCAGTGTGAAGTGTTTTCATACAAAAAATTTCTCGTACAAGTTAGACAATACAAGTACAATAATAAGAGTATGAGGAAAATACTATGAGAATATTCTTATAGGGTTATGTTTATTTTATTATCTGATATTGTAAACTACCTAAAAGGGGCTTGATAAATAAGAGACTGTGTGATGAGAAATTATGTTAGATTCTTAATTTTCTCCTAGCTGGATAATAAAATAAGTGAATGGTTGTTCCTCTAGTGGATGTAGCCCACATTGGGTGAACCACATTAAATCTCTATGTTATTGTTTTTTTTCTTTCTTATTTTTATGCCAATGGGAACACCACAACCAAGACAACGTCTTGATATACATTAAATTTAGTACCAACTAGAGGAACAAGATTAAGTGGATCTATACAAACTTTGAATAGGAGTGACTTAAAAAAAACCTACAACATGTTGTATGATGTTCATATAGAAAAGATACCAAGAATAAGCTTTGAACATAAAAGTCGATATGAAAAGATTAATCTTCATTATTCAATTTTCAAGGGTTGACTCAAATATTTGGATGAGTTATGAGGCCAGGAGTTGTGACAGGTTATTTTATTGTTTGACAATGTTGACAAAGTAGAAAATATCAGTTCAGTGTGCACACTTAGGTTGAATTTTTGGTTGCACACATATGATATGTTTTGGGGCAAGTTTATGTGTCCACAATTAAAAGGGTTTGTGATCCAGAGGTCCATGGGGTATTGTTTTGTTGTTATAGTTAAGGGTGATAGTGTTCTTGTGGTGTGAAAATAAAAATGTTAGGAAATTAAATGTATGGGGTGGATTTGATTGTTTGAGATCTATTCATGATGCCAAAGGATGTTCTTGAATTATGTGCCTAAAGAGTTGGCAGTTTGCATAGATTGTGGTGATCAAGTTTGGAGTATTTTTTCTTGGTTGGTGATATTTTATTATGTTCTTGACTAACTTGATAAGTAAAAACTTTTATGGAAGAGTTATGATCTCAAGGTGGTTATTAAGGATCTAAGATATGTTTAGCTAAAATTATTTGATTAGGGTCATTGATTTTGGCACACTGAAATGAAAATCAAAACTTTTTTTTTGAGTTGTTCTTAATAAAAGGATGATGAATTATGAAAAAATATGTGTGTGTGCAGAAGGTTGTGAAAGATCACATATGCATTGAATTTATAGGAGAAGTAGTTGTTCAGATCTTAGAAGGTTGCTTTTCTCATCTAAAGGTGGGAGAGATAATTGCAACAAAGATCTTATTGTACTTCAATGGAACTGAACTTGGTATGAGATAGATGCTACTATATAGTTCATAAAATTTCTAACTGTTGTTAGATTGACCATTGTAGTGGTAATGTATGTTAGTATTATAAGGCATTGAGAGGGGAGGGGTGAATTAGCAAAACCACAGATCTACAAAATCTTTTCATCAACTTCCAATGTAACCAACATGCAAAGCTAAATGTAACATAAAAGCCTAACAAAGAATACATCCAAAAAATCAACACAGTGAAGGAATTATATTTTTCCATTAGTATAATTAGAGAAAAACATGATCTACACCATCGGTTTACTCTACACCGACATATAGGGCACAACACTATTCGATGCCAAGGTTACCTGACAAACACTGTTAAGTGTTATTCGATGACAAAAAGGTAAAAGAAACCCAACAAGTAACAACAGTGCTACCTGATGGAAAAACAAAGAGAGGACCCTGACAGATACAGGGAACCCAATGAATAGTTTAGTCAAGGAATGCTGACAGATTGCAAGTTCAAATCAATGACCAAGAACCGATAGTTAGTTACATCTCGCAAAAAGTGGATCTGACTTTCCACATCAGATAAATCACTGAAGTTGTATTTATACCTTCTTGATTTTCTTTTAAATCCATTATGTGCAGAGGAAGAAATGTAATTATTATTGTTTTAATTAGTTTTACTATTTTAAAATATGCAAACTAAAGACCAAGGTCAAGTTGTAAACCTTGGATCTAAGAGTTAACATTGTAAAATGTGAATTCCAAGATAGGTCAAATACTTGTATAAATAGGTGCTCAATCTATTGAGAATAGTTGTTGATCAATGAAGATAGTAGCCACAAAGAGAAACTAAAGACTAGATAAAGAATTCATCCAGAAGAACACAAACAAAATCAAATAAGTTTTCAAGAATAGAACAGAGGCTATCGACAAGCAGAGAAAAGGTATTCATCGATCACTTAAGGTGATATTATTATTGTAAGAGATTTAATGGATGTGTAAACCAAAAATAGTAGATTCCATACAGTCAGGTCAACATTTGTACTCGTTCTAACAAGTTTAGTACACTAATGAAATCCTTTCAAGAAAGGTGGACTTAACCGTCCTATTGTAAATCTCATAACTGAGTGCACACTTAAATTAGTGTTGCTAAAGCTCTTAACAAAGTAGATCTTAACAGGGCTCCACCTTAATACTCCTAATAGGGTAGATCATCAGAAGTGATCAAATTGTAAGCCTTAACTGACTCCCTTCCATTCCGTAGATAGTGATGTTTTGTGGGTGCCATCACCACCATAGTTTTTACTTCCTAACAGGAGTTTTCTATGATACCATATCTTGTGTTATGCGTTTATCATTTTCATGAATGCTTCTATGACTATTGAAAACTATTAAAGATTGTGAACAAATAATACATGCATAAGAAAGAATAATAGTAATGGTTGGTAATAAAAAATTGAATGATTACTAATGATGAATTAAGAAAAGTGTTAAAAGTTTTAGAGGTACTGATTCACCCCTCCCCTCTCAGTACTACTTCCCATCAATTCCAAAAATTGGTATAAGAGCTAAGTCTCTTCTTGGAAACCTTAAAGGCTTAAAAGCAAAGGTCGTACAATGGAGAAGTAAAAAATTGATAAGAATATTAAGAGCAAAAATCTTGAGATACAAATGTTCTATGAATAGTATAAAGAAGCAAGAATCAAGATGAGAGAGTTGTTGGATGAAAGAAAAGGTATGGCTACCCGGAACAATGAAAAAGACTATCAAGAAGAAGAGATTCCAGATTTCTTTGAATCTTCAGGATCAAACACAAGTAATACATTAGATACATCAGAAGAGAACATCACAAATATAAAGGAGATCAATCAACATCTGATAGAGAAAATAAAGATGCTGCAAATCGGTCAAGAGACCCAGATGGTAAGAATGATTGATGTGATGAGTCTGGCTAGACAAGCTGAAACAGAAAGAACACTTGCTATTGATGACAGAAGGAAGATTTTAGAGAAACTACAAGAAAAGGAAATAGAAATTCAAAGATATGATGAGCATCATCATGATCTCACAAATCATATTTTCCTTATGATTCAAGAAGCAAATAGAATAAATGTGGAACTCAGTGAGAGAATATAGATTATCGGTGAACTAAGAGCAGAAAATGAAAAGCTAAAGCATGAGGTTAGAATTCAGCAACAACATAATGAGATTATTAGAAAGGCTGAAGAAAGCAATAAAAGAATGGATGAATTTCTTGAAGGACAATGAAGAGTCAACAACAACAACAGTATAGGCTTTACCAAAAATGGAGAATCATCAAATCTAAAGAATGTCTATGAAATTCCAAGACCAAGAAAGATGACATGCAAAAACTGTGGAAAGAAAGGACACACATCAAATGTATGCAGAGGTAAAATGAAAGGTACTCCTAAATCTACACCTACATCTTCATTCATAGGATTCTATTATAAATGTAACAAGAAAGGACATAAGGCTCATAAATGCAAGAACAAGATAGAATAGCCAAAGAAGGAAATCTACATGGACAAATACTGTCCTACATGCAAGATGAATGGGCACACATCTGAAGAATGCTGGAAAAAGAAAAAGCAAGCATGGAAGCCAAAAGGTAAATAAGTTCCTTATCAAACAAAGAGAATCGACAATCAATATGTATGGGATTACAACACTTGGAAAAATTGTACAATATGTGGTAGATATGGTCATATTGCTGCAAATTGCATGAGAGCATGGACCAAAAAGTCTAGAGGCTGGTCAAACCTTGGAATGGTATGCTTACACTATCATAAAGTTGGTCATCTCAAGAAAGATTGTAAGGACCGATAGATAGAAACAAGAACATATCCCAATGGAAATGCCATTGAAGATATTCAGAGGGTAAGAGACAAAATGTGGATAAAAGATTCAAGCAATGATGAAGCTAGACCAATAAATGTAAATGGTGACACCCCATCCAATGGATCCAGTGACACCACCAACCCCACTTGAGATGAACAAGTAAGTATGGAACTGCACTATACCAAGTCATATTTTGCATCAATTCCATTATACAAATTGATAGATAGTCAAAATATGCATGAACCAAAGATGCATATTACTTTACTTGTTACAAATCTAAGAATGCAACACCATTGGTAAACACTTACCAAAAATCATTGGTGAACATAATAATGAGTTGTTTACATTTACTGGAAATTGTCGGTCAACTAGTAAAAATGCTAAATTACTAATGTAACCCGACGCCCGTTAGTAAGTAAGCAAAGTCGAGAAGTTGTCATGATAGTATACTGATATTCATTGGTAATAGTGAAATGGTTAATAACTCCCCAAAGAATCATATCTTCACTGATGATGATTTGAAATATCCTTCCAAAGAAACCCGTCTTCATGTCCTGACGATTCATTGAGCATTTATTGCAAAGACTTAAGCCAAAAAGTCTATAAATAGTCGATGGGATAATTTCATTTTTCACCCATGATTTGAAGAGAAAGCAGAGAAAAAACCAAGTGATTAAAGAGAAGAAAGAAGAAGCATCCCTAGATCGATTCAACACATCAGAAAATAGATCTTTTATCACTATTGCGAATTGAAGTAAGTACCAAAGGCACCAAAAGATCTCTGTCATTGCTTTATCAAGAAAGTCCTAATTTCAAGAATACCCTAAATACTTTAAATACAATGGAAACCACATCAAGAACCGCTAAGATGAAGAATGAGAAGAAGAATATGGTAAAACTGATCAAGAATAGTACATGTGTAGAACCTAAGTACAAAATCTACCCAGGAATTACATCGAAACCCAATGAAGCCGGTGCAGTTTCAAAAATTCCACCTAGGGTTTTGCTCATAGAAGATGTTAGGTCTTATATTCATTGAAAGATCATAGAAATAGGTGATCTTGAAATGGATGAAGCTTTTAAGAAGCTATGTGATGCCGAAGGAAAACTAAAGGAAGAGCACAAACACTTGGAGGTCAAAGGGTTAACTAATGCCCTACATTTCCTAAGGGAATTCAAAACACAATGGATTAGGTTAGTCTTGAGCAGGATGCATGACATCAAGCTATGGCTAGACCAACCCAAGCAAATAACCAAGGATGTTCTTCATTCTATCACTGGTTATTCGATAACTAAAAATCCTAGGGCACACAAGCATCCATCCATGAAAGAAGTTACAAAACTCACCAATGCAGAAGGAGAGAATATAGGTCTCAAAGTTAACACAATTACTGATGAAGAGCTAAAATTTGGTGCATGTGTTATTGGGTATAAAATATTTCAGGCTAGCAGACTGAAAGACATTTTTTTAACAACAGTAAGCACAACTTACAAGACTGTAACAAAAGGAATTTAGATGGATCTATGTGAGATCATATTAAAACAACTTGATGAGAACATATCAAAATTAGGTCTGCAAAGAGCAACACATGTAAGTTTGGATCACTTATCATGTGTACATTTTTCTATTTTCAAGAATACTTTCCATCAGTAGGAAAAGTTGTATGGGACACTACCAAACCGATAACCTAATAGATTAGTGAACTGATTAAGTCACTAGATGAAAATTTTGAGTCTGTTATGTCTGCATACTTCCTTGAGTTTAAGGAAAAGATGATGGAAAGAACTAGGATTCCTAAATAGCTAATTGAAAAACACAAAGATGAGATATGTTTTATGGTAGACATAGATTACACCCATATCAAACTGGTTGTACCAAGAACAGCTTGGTTAGCACCCTTAGACTATGAGATCAATATTGATCAAGCTACAAGTGCTATTGAGG
>MU223398.1:3133918-3159158 GCA_018584345.1 Thuja plicata
TTGATAAGAAACAACCAAGGTTTGGAACATATGAAGAGGCCAAATATAAGATAAAGCAAGGCCTAGAAGTCAAGAAGACTATAAACAAAAAGGATAAAATGGTTAAGAATCTCAAGAAGATTCTATCGGTCATAGAGGAAGAGCAGGACCAATAAGAGGAAACCAATGAACAAGGCACCATCAGTGAAGAAAAAGAAGAAAATAAATTAGATACAGAGGCTACTAAATCTAATACACCTTCATCTCCACCTCATGCAAAGAAGCAAAGGAAAAGAAGTCAAACTACTGCAACCGATACCACACCACTTAAGAAAGGTCAACTAAGGACCTATATGAGGAAGCAACCAGTTAAAAGAACAAGAACACAAACTATAAAAACCACACCACAAAAGAAGAGGAAAAGGTTGGTTAGGACAAAGGCTAACTTGGATGACACTAAAGATGATGAGCCTGATATAGTGAAGAAGAACTTCAGAAATCAAATGGTAGATGAAGCTGCCAAATCCATTGCTACTCATGTCATAATGACTGATAAAAAGATTAGACAATGGGATACACTAAACCCAGAGGATCAAAATAAAATACAAGAGGCAGTCATAAAATCAATGATCAAGAAGAAGTATGCACCTGTAGAATTTGTAAATCAAATACTTAACGAGCTAGGTAAAAGGGTATACCAACAGTGGTCATATGCCTTGCAAATAGAGAGAGAAGCAAGAGTAAGAGTACTTGTGAGACTGATGCCTCCTGAATCCAAAGTTGAAGAGATAAAAGAAGTACTAAAGAAACACTCAAGTAAATTTGTAGCCAAAATAAGGGCATACAAAGTACTAGAGAACAAGTTTATAGAACTAGATTCAATGATAGAAACTAAATGGAGACAACTCCTAGATCTATTAGTAGAGTCAACAAGTGGTGAGAAACAATTGCTTCTCACCAACACACCTCATAGAGAGGAGGAGACAGATAATGCAAGTCCTTAACATATTGCTCTGGACAATCAAGAAAGTGATGATGAGCCTATTACCTTAGATACAGTCATGGATGATAATATCCAAGATATCACTAAATATGATTCTGACAATGATCCAAAGAAGAAAGATGATGCAATATTTATCACACTTAAGGATCAACAAATCCATCAAGTATTACAGACATTAGATGGTAAGATAGTGTACATTGCTGATGAACAAGTGCATGACACTTCATTCATGCACTCAAAAGTGCAAGACCCTGCAGAAGATAAACAAAAAGATGAGGATGTCACTACTGACAAGGCTCTAACCGACAAGCAGGACACTAATAGTGACAAAGACCAAGCCACAACTCAATGTAACATGCTTGTCCTAATGAAGGAAATAAATATACTAGAGGGCAATGAGAGATCAAATGAAAAAGAAAAAAGCACACCCGAGGACAAGGGTGATGGAGAAGCCAAATAAACAATAGATGAAACTGCAGAGAAAGCTACAACCAATAATCATAAAGATACTTCTACTGATCAGAATAAGGAAGAAAATAAAAAAGAAACAAGGGACAAACCAAAAGAGAAAGGTGAAGAAGGAAAGAAGGATGAGCTGGAGAAGAAATTAGGAGCACATTCTGCAGGAACACCCAAGGTCAATGAAGAGATGTATTCACATAAAAAATAGGTGCCCACTGAGCAGAAGACAAAAGATGCATCCTCTACAAAAACTTCACCAAGTAATTCAGAACAAATAAATGAACTAGCTATGGTAGTTCATACATCTCCATCCCCTCAAATCTCAAAGAAGAAGAAAGGAAAGAATAAGAATCCAATAACTCTGGATGAAATCATTGAGATTCCAATCTATGATACAAGAACATTGGATCCGACTACATTGACAAAATATGCTAAGCTCTGTGAAATAAAAGCTATTCAAGAAAAACTAAAGAGAGTAGCAAAAGAGGCCAAGGTACTGGAAGTAGCAAGAAATATACTTCAACAGATTGTACCAGACATAGATATAGATCAAAAAGATCCAATGCTTGATCAACTAGTCATACTCACAGATGCAATACCATCTCAGAATACTGATGCTGAGAAGGTTATGGAAGAGAGACTTGAACAAAAGTATGAATTCAAGCTCGTAGAGAAAATAAGAAAGGAAGTGGCACTGAAAAAGGTCAAGCTATTTGAATTGGTAAGTACAATTGATCAGATTCTATCAGAAGCTATTACCTTAATAAAGAAATTGTGCACTTTAGATCAACTCACTCAGGAGTATACTGACAAGACAACAAAAATAGATGCTGATCTTGAGTCTAGTGCACAGAGTCTAGCCAACATAGAAGAAGCACTTAAATTGCACAATGAACAAATCATATATGATAGGAAAAAAAGATAGGACATACAATTTGTAGAGATGAAGTAAATGAGCTCTGAGTTAAGCTCTTACCAACACTTACACTCTTGCAAAAAAATATGACACAGACAAATACTCTAATTACTACCCCAGAAATGCCTGTCCTTGACAACATTTATGATATGCACGCAAGACTAGAGCTGCAACACATGGCACTAGAACAGTTGAAAGAACAATGGGAGAAACTACTAGAAGAAATAAAAACAACCCATTCTAACATTTTTGACACATTGTAAGTTGCACATTTTTTGTCACAATTTTGGCATATTATAAGTTGTACATTTTTGTCATCAGTATCAACGAAAGGGGGAATTTGATATGTTCACTCACCTTAGTTAAAAGGAGGAAATCATATGTATAGTAAAAGAAAGGGGAAATAATGTACATACAAAGAATGAATAGTATACATGTACATATACATATACATATACTATATTGGTGCACACAGTTAGGGGGAGTCATATAATGACAAGGATATAAACATGGTGTATACAATACCAAAAGAGTTTAGTATTATGCACATATCAATTTTTCATACTAATGTCAAAGGGGGAGATTGAAGGCATTGTATTTTTCCATTAGTATACTTAGAGAAAAACATGATCTGCACCATCGATTTACTCTACACTGACAGACATGGCACAACACTATCCGATGCCAAGGTTACTCGACAAACACTGTTAAGTGTTATCCGATGACAAAAAGGTAAAAGAAACCCGACAAGTAACAATAGTGCTACCTAATGGAACAAAAAAGAGAGGAACCTGATAGATATAGGAACCTGATGAATAGTTAAGTTGAGGAATGCTGACAGACTGCAAGTTCAAACCGACGAGCAAGAACCAACAGTCAGTTACATCCTGCAAAAAGTGGATCTGACTTTCCACCTTAGATAAATCACTGAAGTTGTATTTATAGCTTCTTGATTTTCTTTTAAATCCATTATGTGTGGAGGAAGCAATGTAATTATTATTGTTTTAATTAGTTTTACTATTTTAAAACATGCAAACTAAAGATCAAGGTCAAGTTGTAAACCTTGGATCTGAGAGTTAACATTGGAAAATGTGAATTCCAAGATATGTCAAATACTTGTATAAATAGGTGCTCAATCCATTGAGAATAGTTGTTGATCAATGAAGATAGTATCCAAGGAGAGAAACTAAAGACGAGATAGAGAATTCATCCAGAAGAACACAAACAAAATCAAATCAGTTTTCAAGAGCAAAATAGAGGCTACCGACAAGCAGAGAAAATATAGTTATCAATCACTTAAGGTGATATTATTATTGTAAGAGCTTTAATGGATATGTAAATTAGCAATAGTAGATTGCATATAGTCAGGTCAACATTTGTACTCGTTCTAACATGTGTGGTACACTAATGAAATCCTTTCAAGAAAGGTGGGCTTAACTGTCCTATTGTAAATCTCATAACTGAGTGCACACTTAAATCAGTGTTGCTAAATCTCTTAACATAGTATATCTTAATAGGTCTCCACCTTAATACTCCTAATAGGGTAGATCATCAGAAGTGATCAAATTTTAAGCCTTAATCAGCTCCCTTCCATTCTGTAGATAGTGAAGTTTTGTGGGTTCCATCCCCACCATAGTTTTTACTTCTTAACACGAGTTTTCTGTGATACCATATCTTGTGTTGTGTTTATCATTTTCATGAATGTTTATATGACTGTTGAAAACTATTAAAGATTGTGAACAAACAATACATGCATAAGAAAGAATAACAGTAATGGTTGGTAATACAGAATTGAATGATTACTAATGATGAATTAAGAAAAGTGTTAAAAGTTTTAGAGGTATTAATTCACCCCTCCCCTCTCAATACTACTTCCCATTAATTCCAACACACATAGACACAAATATTTTAGTGTAGAAATCCTTGTTAGAGGGAAAAACTAAGGTGGGAATTATCACCCAAAAATATTACTAGTGCAGCAATAAGATTTTCCATGTTAGGAGCATTACAAAACAATGCTAAGGGTATACCCGGTTAAGAGTATCTATAGATCGGTTAGGAGATATTACAAATTCATGTTAGAACTACCCTATTAAGGGATTTGAAACTCCTTCTGAGAGTCACCCTATTAAATTTTTTAGTCTTTAGACCTGTTAGCATCTTGCTTACCCTTTTAGGAGTAACCTTGTTAAAGTATTTTGACTACAAGCATGATAGAAATTTCCTTGAGTAAGTAAACTCAAAGAATGAATTGATGATGGTACCTTATTCCTAAAATATCCACTTTTGTACTGCTCATTATATTGTTCTGATCATAGAAAATTTATCTTCAACTACCACAATCATCACAACAATAACAAAAACATTTCTCTTAACAACTTCATCTCTTATAAACACATTTAGGTCAGTGGAATAACCCTAAAACATGTTACCTGAGTCGGCCTCTAAATCCCAATCAAAATTCCTAGGTGATCATGCCAACATAGGAAATTGTAATGTTCAATGTCATCCCTCAACAATATAATACTTAAAATGATCATTCTTTGACTTTGACTTAACTTCTAAATCAATTTATTCAACTTGACCATACCGATTTTACTATTCTTTATTCTTCCTGATATTACTGGCATTTTCCTCAAATCTATGCTTGTACATTGAATCATATTACGTGATCATAGATGTAGGAAAAACTAATTCTATAGATACTTCCTATCATACTGCACCATCTGAATCCTTAGAATTAACATCGCACACTGAATTTACCAAAATTATTTGTATTATCATCGATACAATAGATACTTAGACAAATCCTTGTGCAGTCACCTTGATCACTGGTATAATGGATTCAATCAACCTAGAAGACTTTGTTTCCAACAATGAAAATGTTACAACATACTGCAAGCATATAGGACTCAATCATCTTCATCATACTGCCAACAATCTCCCCCTTTGGCATTAATGAAAACACTTAGGAAAAATTTCTAAGTGTCTAACTATGCAAATCAAGTACAAAGCTTCAAAAATAAATCCCTCTTAGGATAACTCCTCCTAAGGTAATGAAAAAATAGATCATGCAATCCCATGTAACATATTGAACTACTATATCTATACTACAACCCATTACAAATACATAGCCAAAAAATTTCACCTCTATACTACTCCCACTTTGAAAACAATGACAAAGGTATTAAAAAAGATAACAAAAATTCAAAATTTTATTGACAGAGTAGCATATACCTATTACAATCTATTGAATACATCACCAAAAGTGGCCTTCAAAACCTATAAGTCATGAACCCAAGTGCTTTTTAGGTTCTCCATGATAATTATCTATCCATGCAACAAATGTGAAAGATCCTCCGATCCTTTTACAGTGCATGGACCAAGTGAGACTAACACTATGATCGCCTCTCTAACACCTTTTTGAAAAATCTCCAACTTAGGAATCAAAAGACTCTGTAATTCCATAAGTTTCCAATCCTATTTTCCTGCTCATCCCTATAAGCCTTAAGCTTATGATTGATTGTACTAACTTGTGCTCCAAAACTTGTAGTTGGACCATCGATAGGATAAAAAAAACTGTCAATACCCTTAGCTCCTATTGAGCTTCACATCTCTTCCTATCTAATTCCTTCAAAAATTGTGAAAAATCAGAATTTGAGGTAAGCATTTTACCACCTTTAGTAATAGTTTATTTCATCTTGTTTACTTCCATTGTTAAGGTATTTCTGTCAAGTACAATAGATTGAGCAAACTTTTCTACCTCTTCCTTTCATAATCTCTTTCTTCTCTCATTGTAGAAGCATCCTCTAGACTTTGTATTTGCTTTCCAGTAGCTATGACCAATTTACCTAACTGTTCAATTGGTGTGTCCTTCACATCATACTGTACTTCAGTCACTAAGTCAAATATTATATCTCTTATAGTCAATATAACTTGTGCCTCTTGTTTAATATTATCCTTCTTTGCTTGGGATTCAATAGCCATAGTTATATTTATCATTTCCTTAGGAATCATAGTACTTAGATCTATTTTCCCTTTAATATTTTTTATATCATCATCCATACCAACAATGCTCGGAGACATAGAATGAAAATTTGTTACCTTTTCTATTTCCTTGTCAATGGTTTTCTCCTTAGGTTCATCTTCAGATTCTGCATTTCTACCTGTTGCCTCCATCACCGGTACCTATTGTTTTTTATTATCTATAGGTGTTTCAACTAATGCTTATTTAGTCATATCCTGATTGGTTCCTTTATTCTTTGTCTCCTTTTCTTATTGTTCTTGTGTGTCCTTGGGTGCTTCCTCATGTTTCTCTGTAGTGTCCCTTTATTCTTCATAGATATCCATGATAAGAACATCACCTATTATGTCTATGGTATCCTTGGGCTCATCCAAATAAATATTATCAAGTGTGATCATCACACCATCAACTATCTATCCTTCATCAGTCTGTGTAATCACAGGTTTATCACTATATTTTTCCTTTTCCTTTTCTTCTTTGTGATCATCTTCCTTCTCTTCAATAAGACCCAAGAATTTCTTCAAGATAGCCTCAGTTTCCTCTTGAATTGACTGAGTTTCACCATTGAGTATCCTTGTCAACCTTTTCTTGATTTTGAATATTGTTCTAAATTTCTCACAGTTCTCTTTGATTTCTTCCATTGACATATTTGGTTGTATGTGAACTAAAACATATTCAATCAATTCTTTACCTTGCTTGGTTGCTCCACGCCAACTAGCTTAAATATTAGCATACCGAGATGAAATAATCTATTCTTATAACTCAATAAGAGATTTTCTCACTTTATTCATACTAAATACAATTGAATCCTCCAATATCTTCTACTCTTCATTATTGAAATTATCATAATGCTTTTGAATATCAACTAATACACCCCACTTTTGAACTTTATTCTCTATGTTATCTATTGAAACAAACTTACTAACATTAGGCATGAATTTTTTTGCTGTAGGGGATCCAACTACCTTTGACTTCTTACCACTGGCCTTCAGCTCTTTGTGGCCATGATCTGATTCATTACCTTCTTCCTCACTCCTTTCATCTTCTTTGTTCATTTGATCTTTTTCTTGTCCTTCTTTGTACCCCTTTTCCTTCTCCTTCTTCCTCTTCCTAGAAACCTTTGTTGTAGTAGCCTCCTTTGCTTTTGTGGGCTTAGGTTGTATTGGATTTACTGATCTTCTCAATAGAATCTTAGCTGGAGGAGAGGGTTTCTCCTTCTTGATGATTGTAGCACTCCTTGTATGCCTACAAGTTGGGGCACAACTGGTTGTAGAAGAGATAAATTCCACATCTTCATTTCTAGTAACTATTGCTGATGTGCCAGCCTTCTCAACTTCATATCTTTCTCTTTCCTTGTTAATATCTTCCCATGTGAAGCCTTTCTTCAATGCAAATTGTTCAACTTATTTTTTTATTTTCTTCTCAATCACTAGTTGGTTAAATTTTCTTTGGATTTCCATTATGTTTTATTTATAAGTTCCAAATCTAGGTTCATTTGGATCTATCGGTTTTGACAATAGATCTTTTGCATGTAAAGTTATCATATCACCTTCAACCTCATACCCCATAGGCATGGCCAAAGAGGTCCTAGGAAATATTGCCTCCATCTGACAAGTATCAATATCTACCATAAAATAAAACATCATCGTTATATTTTTCAACAACATGGACAAGTATATTTTCCCTTTGATGCATCTTACTTTGAAAATACTTAAAATAACCCCACACTTTCTCATTGAAACTATTTCCTAGTAATCTAACACAATTTTTCAACTGGAATAGTTCCAACACCAAAAAAGTAAATTATGAAAGTAAAAGAGTAATCCCATAATAAATTGAATGAACTTAAATACTTGACTTTTTTAATTGATCTTCTCCATATTCTGAAATAAATGTTCTCTCATCATAGCACATAAATCATACTTTGCATCTTCTTTCACCATTCTATGCACAGTGTGAATTGTAACACCAAGCACATCATTGATCCTTCTAGAGTGATATACCTTTTATCCCATCATCATGGATGAAAATCTCGCATTTAGGTCAAGAATACCATTTATTGTCATTTCTCTCTTATCCCACTTCGATTTGGTTAATTTGTAGACTACGTCCTATGGAATTAACCTAAGTACTGATACTTCACTGATTCATAAAATCCTGTAACAACATATATGACCTCCTTATTTATCTTATGTGGATGATCAAACCACATAAAATGATCATGCACGTTACTGAATATATATCTAAATTTCTCCTCCTCAAAATTGTCAGGGAAGTTGATCGCGTGAGAAAAAACCCTTATCTACAACTGCTTGGTGTTCATCCTTTAATACCATATTGTTACACAACTTCATGTATTGATTTAAAATGTGTGAATAACCTAACTCTTCAAACTTAAAATGAATGTATGATCACACATCTTCAATATTCATAACACCATAGGGTATATTGGATAGGGCCCCCTTTGGATAATCTCTGATTGACTTAAAAGGATGTTTCTTGAATTTAAGCCTTGGCCTTTCAGTCATCTCCATAGTGATCGGTGTATCCATCTTAGAAAAAATAGATTCAAGCTCAAAATTATTGATAAACACCTCTTAATTCACTGCTCGACGAGTTGCACAAACCCTTGCAAGTGTCTTCACCAAATCCTTCAGCACTCATCTTAATTACTGTCAATCTTCTCAAACTTTACTTCTGTCACTCTTGACTATAGCTCTTTGATCACATAGATACACAAAAAGACCTAAAATAAAATTTTATCTACTTCAAACTACAACATTAATTGCATCACCAATTGATAAAAAAAATAATATACCTTCTAAAATCTTGTTAGCTGTCAACCAAAACTTCATGCGGTTAAACAAAATTTCATACCATACAACAAAACAACCATATACATATGAATATGAAAATAGAAATTACTAAACATGCATCTATGGGGTCTTTAATATATTAAAAAATTCTTTCTCCCCCTATTGGAACTTTAAAATTTTGAATAAATTTGGAGTGACTAAGTTGAAAATTTCTCTAAGGAAAAAGTCAGTGCCCCTAAAAACTTGTGGAGAAGGCCTACTTTGAGTGCATGTAAAAGGAGACCCCAAGATTTTCAAGAGAAACCACTTAGAGAGTGTGTTTAGAACCTTTCATGGAGTAATTGTAGAGGGTTTCAAATTTTAGAAGTCAGATTTGGTATGTTTTGGAGATAGTTGTTTGGAGGTGTTGACCCAAATCTGCACTTGTGCACGTTTCCAGTTTTTTATTAAGTGACCCACTTCGAAGGTCTGCATCTTGAGCCCAGTTGAACTATATGACATAAGGAGTGTTCCAAGATGTTGAAGGCATGAAATTTAATCTCTATGTCTATCTATAGGCTCCTGTGAGTTTATATGTTAAGTTCACCATAGCCTTTCTGTTTGTAATTTATTTTGATTTTCTAGGTGTGAAATGCAGAATTACAGAATACCCTACTTTGGGGTCTTACAGTCTGCACCTAGTAGAATTTCACAAGGAATTGATTGTTCCCCTGAATTTAAAACATGGGAATTAACCTTCCTAAAAAGTTATAGATCATGGTCAATCCATTTGACCACTTTTCCCAGCCCACTCCAAATCCAATTTCTGTAGTTTTACTATTTTTAAATTTAGAAAGTTATTAAAGGGCCAAATTTGAAGATTAATGCCGGTTGACTAGTTGATAATTTGAGAAATCTAGTTGAATCCTCATTTTACCTATGTGAAAATGAATCAATTTCTAGGGTTTTAGACTATAAGGGACTCATTTGATAGGTTTGTGAATTCAAATCTAAAGGTGTTTTATGTAGATTGCCAGTGTTGGCAGAATTGAATTTGCAAAAAAACTAGTTTTAGAGAATTTCTCATACTCATTGTATGTAAGTCTAGTACCAAGATCAATAGGAGAGTCTTAAGGAATGGTTTGGTTTTCTTTCAAAGTTGATTCCAGGATGAGTTTTCATCATTTCAACAAGATATTTTGCAGTTTGTGTTAAGTGGTTACCTTTGGAGATCAAAATATCCCGCCTCAGAAAGCATCAAGGAGTTTTGTTTTTGTGGAGTAATGATAAACATGGAAATATCCTATTATATTGGATTTGAATCCTTCAGGCAATCATTTAATTAGTTTTTTGAAGCCGGTTCAGTTAGAGGCTTTGGAGAAGATCCCTGTAGAGCTCATGGGAAACCTTCTACCACGACATTTACAACAAGAATCATTTAGTACTTGAGACTATATCAGTGCTATAATGGAAAGGAAATTCATCTGAAGCAACAATCCTTCCTTGTGTTAGCTTCGTTACAAGATATTATGAGGAGGTTCAAGGATTTCCATGAGAGCATTGATGACTTTTCTGACAAGGTAGCTTTGTAGTTGAATGGTACACATCCTGCAATTGCAATACTAGAATCAATGCGAATGTGGTTGGATGAATAATTTTTTAAAAGAAAAAAATTTCAAGCAAATGCACATTGGCAGGTAAAATGCTAGTCTCTTCTCAGCCTATGCCAAACAAAGAGTCAGCATGCCAGTGCATGGTTCTCCACAAGCCTACACATGATATGTTGAAGGAGTTTTCTAAACACTTTCAAGTAAATGAAAAAATTTCACCTTCATTAGCTGCCTAGAAGTTAAGCAAAGAAGGTTGTGCATGAACTATAGAATGGAGGCTTTGGAAACTATCATGCAAATACAAATTGGTAGTTGCCAACGTCTCAAAGAAGGATGTGCATGATGTAAAACAAGAGGTTGCACTTGAACTAAGAGGGAAAGCCTACAGATAATGATGTTGGAAGGTTGCGTAGGATTTGAACAAAGGATGCTATGAAGGTTGGTGAAACGGAGGCTACACATGGATGAGAGGGAGGATCTATAGCAGGATTTTTGTAGGTTGGAGACTTTAAAATACTTTTCAAAACAAATGCAATTGGCAGGTGTAATGGCGGTCTTTTCCCAGCCTGTGCCAAAGGAGATGGATTTAACACAGATGTTTTATAGGTGCAAATTGATGACATGCAAAGTCCACCCAAGTCAAGGTATTGATGTTCCAATGATGCGTTATGGATTCGTACAAGTGGCATGTGAAAAAGTTGTTTGAAGGTTGTATATTCATTGTCCCACATGCATGGGGTAGTGACATCTTTTACTGTTTATATACCAAAATGCCCACATTTTAATTTGAAGTTGAGAGCTAGAGATCTCTTGGAGACCGTGCTTGGGGGATGATGGCCTGCTAGCCAGAGAATGAGGTAAGCTAATTTTTGGCATGCACAAAGGAAGAAACTTAAAAACTATCAAAACTAATATCCTACATTGATGGTAAAATGGTATTTACAAGTTTTTAAATGCTAAAACAAATGCATAGTGTTATGAAGTGAAGAGTGGAGGCTCTTGGTGCCCGCGTGCAAGTGATGCCTCAGTGGACGTGCCTAGGCAGCTGTGACTTTGGGAATAAATTTTTTTTGGTGGGGCCCACACAAGCAAGGTGGCGATGACATGGCAGTAGTGACGTGGTAGAGGAAGAAGTGTTCTGAGATCTAGAGAGGTGGTTAGGAAGGAGGTCAGTCACCAAATCTCATGATCCTGGTGCTCAAGGAGGAAACATTTTGAGATCAGGAGATCATTAGTTGCGCAATCTCAGGAGGTAACCGTAGTTAGTCCAAACATCTGGAGATCTGGAAAGGTGGTTAAAGTAGTCCAGTCACCAAGTCTCATGATCCTAGTGGTTAAGTCTTAGAAATTTAGAGATCAAGAGATTTCTTAGTCACCAGGTCTCGAAAGATGACCGCGGTCAGCAGAAGCATTCAGAGACTTGGAGAATGGTTAGTCTCCCAATCTCACAATCCTGGTGGTTAAGCCTCAGACATTTGGAGATCAAGAGATAGCATTGTCACCCAATCTCATGATCATGATGCTTAAGGCACAAACATTCCAAGATCAAGAGATAGCCTTGTCTCCCAATCTCGTGATCATGACAGTCAAGGTGCTAACATTCTGAGATCTGGATACAGTTAGTTATCCCAATATCCCAATATAATTGTGACTAGGGAAAACATTTGGAGATTAGTAGATATCCCAATCGTTGAATCTTGTGAAAATGACAGTCAAGGTGCTAACATTTAGAGATCAGGAGATGGCTTGGTCGCCCAATCTCGTAATAAATCCAAGCAGGCCCAGTTGGAGTTTAGAACAAATCAGGGAATGACAAGTGGCTAAATCTAGTGTTGTTTGTGTAACAAGGGAATTAAAGGTAAAAGGTTCATAAATAAAAATAAATATGCAAATAGGACATATGAGGTTTAAAATACATTGAAATTATGTTTATTTCCAAATTAAAATATTATTTTTCCATTGCAATATGATTTCACAGGAGATTTTTTCAGAGGCAAGTGGGTAGAGTTTGTTAAAGAAGAAGATCAAATCAGATTTTGGAAAGGAGAAGATATTTGCAGAAGTATTTTGGAAGAAGACATGTGTCTATTAGGGTTTAATATGTTTTTCCCCTTGTATATCTTCTTTCTTCTTCATTGTAAAAGGGTTGGTCAATTTTTTGATCAATCAAGGTAGGATTGCCAGTTCTGGTCCAGACTTTATTAGTTGATTTTTAGCAGTCTAAGAATATACAGAATGTATTGAAGTTATTTTGATAAATGGAAATATATTTGGGATTCTAGCTTGATTTTTTATTGTCTTCATATGTATGTTTGGATTCTTATGAATTTAGTTTGTAAGGCATTTTAAATTCATAGACTTGTAAGGCAAGTTTTGATTTATGTTTTTAGGTTACTTCTAAGGGGGGCGTAATTCCTATCAACATATTTCAGGGGGTTTATAACTTATATATGAATCTAATGATTTAAGATTTGAGTTGCAGAGAGCAATTTGTAAGGCATCTTGTTTGGGTTTGAGTTAGTTTCATTAATTTTTTATGGTTGAGATGCATTCTTATTGACTCTGTACCCTAGGATTTGGCACTGGTCTGGGTTAGGGTTGCTTGTCAATCTTTAAACTAAAAAAAATCTTTAATTTACAATTTTTTTTGTATGAATATAGAATATAAGTGTTCAAAGACACTAATTCACTGGAAGATGTACTGTGAAGCAGTAAATCACAAGAGGTACACCCGCCTGAGTCTGTAGAGCTCAAAGTGAATGAGGATTTAATCCTCATTAGTTAGTCTTTTACTTCCTAGAATCAGGAGTTGGGAATCATAGAGTCAAGCATTGATGCTACATTAAGATTATACAAGAAAAATCTCTAACAAAATGGTGACTCTAAAGGGTAAAGTTGTAATAAATCATGTTTAATCTATCGTAGACTCTATGGTGCTTCATTTTTCAAATCTTTTAACCTAGTTTCAAATTAGCCCATCCGAGTCACTAACAAAATGGTGACTCCATTGGGGAAGAGATGCAATAGTCTTTTTGAAATTTTCAAACAATCCCTGGTGTTCTAAAGTTCATATCAAATCCCAAATTCATTGTTTTATTTTATCCCAGATTTGTCTAGGTGGCAAATCTGTGAATCCTAGTTGTTTTGTACCAGTGTAAAATTGTGTAACCATCAAAAAGTTTCAATGTAAAGATCAACAAGTTTAAGATGGTTGTTTCCTTGATTTTCTGAATCAACCCCAAAATCTAATTGTAAGAAAGAGTCAATAAGTAGAATCTAAAATTTGTTTCAGATTTCTGAATAAGGATAACCTGGAAAGTGTTTTTATTTACAGTGAGTATAAAGAATATTGTGTGGCTTTTATTGTTGGAACAAACCCAAAATTGAATGAAACTTCCAAATGGCTTTGGTTGTTTGAATTTTTTCCTCTATAAGGAGGTGGCTACTCTATGTGAAAAGAACCTGATGGAGCTACAAAACAGGGTCTAGATCTGCCATGTTTTCAGTAAAAAAGAAATAAGAGCAACAACTATAATTCTTGTCCAAGTAATCCTCATTTTCTTATGAGAAAGAAAAGTCCCTTATAAGGTGAAGAAGTCACTAAAGAAATGAGAGTATATCTAAAGTTTGTCACACTTCTTGTTTGAAATTTTAGTCATAAAAAACTAGAAGTATGTTGTTATGTGAAGTTAGTGATTGCGTAAATCGGATAGAATTTTTTGTGAAAGAATAGCATGTATTGTTAAGTGAGTGGTTCCAATAGAGAGTCCAATTTTAATGGATGTAGACGTGCTTCCTAGATCTATAAATTATCTTCCAGATCTTGAAGAAGTTCAAAGGGATATTCCAGTGATAAAACAAAGCATCCAAAAGAAGGTCCTATTGATTTTAAGAAACAAGGTACGAGAAAGGAAGGAAGAATCAATATATTTGTTTTATGAAAGGTTTTGTAATGTAGTTGATGAGCTTATAGCAGACATTGAGTTTCTAGAATTAATATGGATTGATTTTTTTTATAGAACTTTGTGTACCTGAGTCAGTCAATTGGCCTACATCTCGTAGAGAAGAAGCAATTGAGATTGCTATAGAATGGCTAGATTCGATCGAGAAATTTGAATCTAGTTATACTGGTGATGTTGAATCTAGTTATGATGATGATGTTGAATCTGATTATGCTGGTGATAATGATTATGATGCTAACAATGAAGTCAATGAACAACAAGATGATGAAGATGAATCTATAATTGGAAATGTTTCCATTAATTCTGTAGATTTTTCTTCTTCTCAACATAATAGTGCAAATTTCTTGTTTCATTTTAAAGAAGTTTTTTGTGAACAACAAGAGGATGATTATGATGCAGATGTAAGTTGATGTGGTGATTCATTTGCACAAAATGACATGAGCCAAGAGGTCTCAATCCTTTTTTCCAATGGGGTAGATGTTTGCATCATCAAGCAAGAGGCCAAACAAGGTGAACATGAAATCCAATGCCCACTAAGCAGTGAGAAAATTTCAAAACTCTTAGCTGCTGATTTTCAGAGGTATGCATATAAATGTGACTCTAGAATTTCATGCCCAATGGATATATGTTTTGATAGTGATGATATTAGTGAGGGTGTGAAGTATGATACATATGGTGTCAGTTCTTTTCCTATACTTGGATTGGATACTTTACAAGATAATAATGCATATGAATGTAAGGAATCTGATAATGTCATATATGATGAGTATCAAGATTCATATGCTGGTATGGATTTAGATTTTGATGAGCTTAGTGTGAAGGGTTCTTTTAGGGTTCTATATATATATTATTTATTTAAAATTATATATATATATATATATATATATATTCACAAAACAAACTATCTATTTCTCCTATTAAGGCATTTGCAATAATTTTAACTTAGGGGCATACACTATGCTCCTTGTTTCACATTTTGCACACACATACAATGATTCAATGCAATCTCTTATAAAAATGGCTATAGAGACAATTCTTTCCTTACATTCATCTTATGCCCCTATGCATTATTCAGTGGATCCATTAATGAAGACAATGCTTTGCTTAAGGATTGTTCCTCATTTTTTTGATCCCTTTGGAGACAATGGTTTCCTAAGGACTTATCACCTTTCAAGGATCCCTTAATGAAGACAATACCTTTCTTAAGGAATGGTCCCTTTTGTTTTAATGGGTTGACTAACATAAAAAAACTTGCTAGACTACCAATGCCATCTTTTATAACAACACTTTCTCTTTGCATGGTCCATAGTAAGGCAATACCTTACTAGGCTAGTGGGCATGTCTCTCTCTTCTTCTATTTTTCTCTCTTTTGAATGATGCCTCTTTTATCTTGGTTTTGGATTTTATGAGGAATTAAGTCACTTGGGGGATTGATGTTTCTTTATGTCCTTGACCTTGATAAGATTGTTCTTGTGCAGTGATATACTTTAGTGTGAGCATGAGTTTGTCTCATACTCTTTCTAAATTGGGAGTTAAATGTACTATCCTAAAAAGTTAGTACCCATAATTGGATGCTTTATTAGTCCCCATTTTGGTGATTCCAAGATTAGATATCCTATTCTATGCTCAAATTATATGTGATCATGAATGATTTTGCCATTATAACAAGACTTCTTCAAGAATGCTTCAATGCTAAATGCTAAATACCCAATTCAAAATTCAATTTGAATGTGAATGATGAATCTAAAAGTGAATTGGTAACCTTACACTAAGAAAATAATCCTATTTATAGGAATTACAGAGGGTAGGGGGGTGAGTTTGATTAACCAAGGTCAAGGTATAGTTGAGGTCAAGGTTGAGTGATTGGTTTCAAATAGGGGGACAAGATGACAAAAGGAGTGGTGAGGATAGAAAAGCCTAAATGAGTGGTGAGGATAGCAAAGCCTTGGAGTAACCCATGTGCTCTTCATCCTTTCTTCTCATTGGATCTTTGATTCTTTGTCCCCTTTTTTTAAAAGTAATTAGGATTTAATTAAATCAAACAATTAATTAAATTAGCCATGTAAGGGGTTTTAATGGGTTGCATTTATTTAATTCAAACTATATAACTAATTGATTTAATCAATTAAATAGTTTAATTAATCCCCTTTTAGCTTAGATTTAATTAATTAAATGGCTTTATTATTTAATCCATGATGTTGACTTGATTTGATCCCTTTTGACTTTGGTTAACCATGTTGATTTTGGTTGACCAATTTAGGGTGTTTACAAATGCCCCTCTTTAAATCAATGTGCGAAGCGCATTGGTTTAAAGAATACCTGATGTTTGATCTGATGTTGATACTGATGATGCTGCTCTGATATGATGTTGAAACTGATGTTTGATACTCCCATGTGATGTTGATATTGATGTTTAAGACTTTGATGTGAATCCCTGATATGATGATGTCAATATGATGCCAAAAATGATGTTGATATGCTGTTGATATGGTCCTGATGTTATTTTATTGATAATGTGATACCTATGTTGTGAAAATTGTTCCATTTTGATTCCCTGATGTAAAAAAAAGAATTTTGACGTCCGATGTCCCTGATTTCAAAAAGTTCTCTGGTTCGCAAAACTAGACACCCTGGTGCCAATATGCCCCCTCGGATGAAAATAGAGATGATATTGCAAGCATTGACACATAAAAATTGATTTATGATGTATGAAAAAATTTGAAGAAAATCAGGCATGTTGATTTGATTCTCAAGAAATGATGATTTTTGAACTTGATAAATGCCCCAGACCTTGATCTTCTTTTGATAACGACTGGATGCCCTAGAGATAATCTGGTCAAGAGGATGATGTGTATGATATGTCCCCTCGAGAGATCGATTAGATAAAGTGTGATGAGATGGATATGTTGATAGATTAGAGGAAAAATGTTGGATAATTTATATATGGTTGGATAGATAGGATGATGGGTTGATTGATCTAGAATTCTGATGAAGGTTTTGCAAACAAGTGATAGACAAAGGTTCCAATTAGGATTTGATCAAAATGAAGTGTGTCAAAGATGATAGAATATTAATAGAAAAACTATATATTTCTATGATATAGACTCAAGATTGACCTTTATTCCTTGGGTTCTTGGTGAAGGACCTGTAATCCTTGATAGTGAACTTTTCAAAATAAAAAATCAATGTTGTTTTGACAACACTTATAATTGATGTGATATGAATAGAACATAGATGAAGGATTTACTTGCTTGAAAAAAATTGTATATGATTGATTGGCGGATGAGATAACTTGATAAATGATAAACCAATAGCTTCTGAGGGATTGGTACATGGCCATGTATGAGTGCATGTAATAGTATAAGTGATGGTACATTGATGGGTCATCTTACAAAATCAGGAGGCAATCATGCTTAGATCATTTTGATGATATTAGACTTTTGATGATGGACACATGTATCTCCTTTGAGGATGTACTTTTGATGCATCATGATGTGAACATTTGATAGACATTATGATTATGAACATTTGAAAGACCTTACCTCTTCCTTTTGATTTTGATGATTTGACCTGGATTATTGATCCCCACTTTCCTTGAGAACTCTCATAATGATTATTAATGCATGATCTATTCTAACATGAATGCAATATGTGAATACAAATACACAGTTGTCACTTTGTAACGGATCACTATTTTTTCAATTATGATCATTGAGCATTTTGGTACATCATTTAGAAACTGGTACAACCCTCATTGATGACATTTCCCAACCATGATGGTATGAATACCTATTTCATTGGATTCAATGTGACCACTATCATCATTGAAGTTCTAACTCGTCAATACAACACTCGCTAGTAAGATTTACCCCACCATGAGAGTATGAATACCGATTTCATCGAATTCAATGTTGCAAGTGGATTTTAGCATTAAGATATGAACAATCTAAATGGCCAAGGTATCCTTTTGCGTAAACAAACAAAGATATGATCCTTAGTGAAGAAAAATGTCCTCGATGATTCTTTGATGATCATGTCATTAGATGAATTTGCATATATCTAGGGATCAACCTTACAAGCAAAAATCTTAAAAAAACATCATGTCTCCATCATTACATATCTAGTTAACTTAAAAATCAAGAAACATCATTGAACTTAACTTTGCTATTTTTTTGTTGATCCATTTCCTTAGAAAAAATATCCATACAATTTTGATCCTTTGTTCATAATGATTGATGTATCAGCTTAGCGTTTAATTGTTTAGCCTTTGAATTTGATTCAATGTCTGGATTTGATGTCGATGTTTGAGTTTGAGATTGGTTGAATGATCAAGCGTTTTGAAATTGGAGATTTGGAATTGATTTGAAAAGTTCAAGTATCCTAATTTGTGATCGTGATGAAGAATGTGTGTTTGGCTTGTGCATGTTTCAAAGATGATCTCTTGAAGATAGGATGTGTGCCCCTGATTTGGGTGAAAATTTGTTAAAAATTGATGTTGGGGTGGTTATTTTGGGTCAATTTTATTGGCGCAGTTTCCCCCCAGTTTTTATTTTATTCTATGGGGGTTTGGGGGCAGCGCCCCCAAGATGGGGTCAAGGGGCAATGGGTTTTGCAAATTTTGGATGAAAAAATTGCAAAAATAGGTTTTTATGTAATTACATGCTGTTTGGTGAAATGGGTTGTTGGCATTTTTGAAAAAAGTGCTAAAAAAATCAAGTTGGGGTGAAACAGCCCGCCCCGAGCTCCATTGGCTCACAGCTGGGCTGCTTGAGCTCGCAGCTCAGCAAACAAAGCTCACAACTCGGGTGCACAAGCTCGCAGCTCAGCAGACAGAGCTCGCAACTCTGCTGCACAAGCTCGCAACTCAGCAGATAGAGCTCACAGCTCGGCAAATAGAGCTCGCAGCTCGGCAGACAGAGCTCGCAGCCGGGCAGACAGAGCTCATAGCTCGGCAGACCGAGCTCGCAGCCGGAGCGAGAAAGGAAAAGGGGAGGAAGGGTGGAGAAATGGGGTGGTGGGGTGGGTGGCGCAGGGGTGGGGAGGAAGAGAGATGGCGTGAGGGTGTTTTTTTTTTTAATATTTTTTTATGTGTTTTTTTTTTTTTAATTATTTATTTTTTGAATTTGATGATTTTTTTTTTAAATTTTTGATTCTTTTGATTTTGATTTTTGATTTTTAATTTTTTGATATTTTGATATTTGATTTTATTTTTGTTATTTTTGTTATTTTTTTGTTTTTGATTGAATTTGGATTATTATTTTTTGTGATTTTATTTTTAATTTTGATTGTTGCTCGATTTATGTAGTTTTTTTTCAACTTTTTCTTGATTTTTTTGATTTTGAAACTTGATTTCTTGATTTTTGACATGATTTTTGATTGATGATTTGGATGTTAAAAATTCCTTGTTCTCAAGCACAATAAGATTTGTTTGCTCCCAATGTCTAGTAAGGTGTAGGGTATTACGGATGTATGAGCATATTGAAAGATAAAAAATGAATAGGCCATGATAGATGAAATGAGTGAATTTGACCTGTAAGACCATCTCCTCAAGATTACCCAAGCTAAGGTAAAATGCTATAAAAATGTGAAATGTTTTTTGGATAAGCAACAAAAGTCAATGATGTAATACTAGATAGCCTATAGGATAGTGACCTGATGTCATGAAAGTGGGTAGTCCAAAAGGGTGGACATGTCAAGAAGTTTTTGAGAACAAATTTTGCACATTATATCCTTGATTTCAATCAAGACCAAGGGTTAAATTTGGATAAGCTATGGATAGGAGTGAATGATGAGGATAAGGTTTGATGGAAGCTACGAGTGGATGGTTTTGAATTATTGTCAGGATGGTGATGGATGATGAGGGTTTATTTGGGATAAGCAAGATCATGATAGGGTAGTATGGATGCAACAAGTGAATATGGTGATGGAAAGGATAATTGATGTCAAGATACTTGAGGCACGTGGATATGTTTTACCTTGTCAAGATCAAAAGTGAAAAGGGAAGGCAGATGCAAATAGGATAATGGTAGGATATGAAAGATGTAGGATATGCTAGATAACATGGATGATATATCATGGATGGAAATTTCCCCCAAGTGTAGAATATAAGAAAGTGGACTACACATGATGCTTGTTTACCAGGTTTTCATCATGGTACTTGCCCAAGATGCCACAAAAGCGGTTTTCACCATAGGATAAATGATTTCTCTTTACTTTTTTCTTTTTCTTCTTTTTGATTTTTGATTTTTGGAAGATAGTGAATGGAGGAATTTACACCTCTTTCTCTCTGGATAATGTCCCTTTGAAAGGTATGCTATAATGAACCATGGCTATGGAAAGGATGTTCAAAGATATTGATAAGGTGAGGATAAAGGTAGATGGTGGTTAAGTTTTTATGCCACAGATTAGATAGGAGGGATGTAAGGATGGAAAAGAGGTATTGGATAGTGGATAGGAGGATAAAAAAATATAGATTATGGATAGAAATGTTGGCAAGATTAACTTTGACACACACTTTGAAAGGTGGTGGAATGATGGAGGAAAAATGGACGGGGAAGCTTGAAATTGTGATGGATGAAAGGTTGTGTATTTTGGAACACAAGGACCCAAAATAGATGGAAAAGATGATGAAGTATCAGAGGTAGTGGATTTTGGGACATGAGAACCCAAAATATATTTGGAAGATGAAAAATGTTTGAAAGGATGTGGAGTGGAAGCCTTTGGAAGCTTGAATGTCAACTTTGATTTTTCTTTTGTGTGCAAGTCTTGCAAAAGTGATTTGTGAATCCACATAGTCTTTGATTTTTATTTCCTTTGTGATGCTTTAGAATGAATTTCTTCAAAGAGGGATTTAGGAACCCACATATTCTTGGTGGACCTTTGTGGCCATTTGGATATTTATTTTTTCTTGGTGGACGTTTGCGGCCTTTTGGATATTTCTTTTTGCTTGGTATTCACATGTCGATTAGATTGGAAACGAGAATTTTTGAATGCCTGTGGATTCTTGGATTTTTATTTTGATGTTTGACATCCAAATTGATTTTAAAGGTTTTGGGGTTCATGGATGGATATGAATGATATGGAAGGCTCATATGCATAGTTTCTTGGAAGTTTCTCAAGTATGTGTGTCTTAGTTGATCTTGATACATGATAGGGTAAGTGGATGATGAGCTAGGGATGGTAGGCATGGTGGATGGAGAAATATAAGGAGCCAATATGGATGGAAGGGATGAAGATTGTAGCTTTGGGAAATAGGGACCCAAAATAGATTGGGAGGATGAGGAAAGTGTATGTTTACATTTGAATGGAGGGAGATAAGGTGTGAAAGGGATATCAATATCTTTAGAGTGATCTATATTTCTATGATCATCATCTTTTAGATTTATCTTTATCTCAATGGGATCATTGGTAGTTTTGATAGGAGCAACTGAAGCTTGAGGGGATTTATTATTATAAAATGGATTGGGAGGAATGATATATTTTTGAGGTAGATATGGAGGATCATGACAAGAATTTGATGGGATACTTTGATCTTGACATGGAATATTTTTATTGGATGGGGTGAGAATGGAAATGGAGCTTGTAAGAGGAGATATGGAGATGAAGGTAGAGAAGGTACTTTTCTCTTGGTTTTCAATAGGCTCATTGGAAATGGTGGAAGGGATGTCTTGATCTTTCTTAGGAGGTGGATAAGATGTAAGGTTTGAAGGGATACTTTATTCTTGAAATGGAGGGATATCATCTTAGAATAATTCTAAGGGCATGATAGAATCATCATGAGACTCTGGGAATATGGGATCTTGATCAAATATTGGATTGGATTGGATAGTATGTTGAGCTTGATCTTTACTAAGACTTGTTTCTTTGCACTTTGACTTACCTTCTTGACATGGATCCACTACTAAGGACAAGGTATGAGTTTGGATATAAATGGGGGATTCTTGAAGGTATGATGAATCATCATTTTGAATAGGCATGATAGGAATTCAAGTACATGATGACTCAGGGTCTAAGATCTTTAAATCATGGAAGAAACTTGCAGAATGATGCAGGTTAGCTTGGATCTCTTTTAGAGGCAGCCCTTGAGGGTATACATAGTCAAAATTGAAAGTATCATCCTTAGGTTCATTTTTTGATGGATATGGTGTAGCAAAGTGTGAAGATTTAGCGGATGGAGAAATGGTGGAAAATTCATAGGTTTCCTGAGGACCATTGCTAGACATAGGTTCATGGTTTAGATATTTCTTGAGAGTAGTATCTTGTTCTTCGGTCCATTAGACGAATCATTAGGATTTTGCACTTCAATTATGTCATCATCAATTAGATCATGGATTTTATATTTCAACTCCATGCAATTTGAAGTTTTATGTCTATTATGTTGATGGTACACACAATAGTTTCTCAAAAATTTAAATCCACACGAAGTCGTTTGAGGCAATATGACGAGATTGTTTTCAAGGAGTTCTTCCAAAGATGATTCATAAGATTTTCCCAAAGGAGTAAATGATCTATCTAATGGACATTCGAATTCACGTGTATTTTCCAAAGAGGTATTGGATTCAAGATCATGATGATCTAGTTCATTGTTATCATATGATTGATAAACAAGACTCTCAATGCAATCTGTTGTAACTTCCTCTTCATTCTCTTGATCAAAGATAGAATGGTCATGAAGTTTTTATTGATCAAAGATGGGTTTTTCCTGCTTAGATGCCTCTTTTTTTGAAGAAAACGGATACATGTTTAGATATTATTAAAGAGAAAAGGAAACATTGATCTTAATGAGTCTTTTTTGAATGGTGTATCTTTTTCTTCCTTTAGGTCTTGGATGTGTGATTGCAAAGATTGAATTTTCTCTGCGGTAGTTGAAATAAGATTCTCCTCTTCATTGTTATCATGATTAGGGTATCTAGACCATTTATTTTAAACCATGATGTGAGTGAATTGATGTTCTTGTCTAGATGATTGAGGAGGTATTGTCTCTTCCCTATGAAAATTTTCATCTTCTTGTAAAGATAATTTGATATGATGGGATTTTATCAAAATTGACATGAAAGGGAATTGTGAATCTTTGTTGAATAAGTATCCTTTTGAGAAGAATGATGATTTTTATGAACTTTGGATATTTTAAATGGATGTTTTGTATTTGTTTTTTAAGATCATGTATCATCAAGAAAAGAAACCACAAATACACATGTTTTCTAACTTCTAAAAAAAGCTATAAAAGTATATATTCTTCGATGTTTTTTACAAGGTCTCCACAAGAAACAAATTTAGTCAAGCTACCTATGGTCAATTTGGTTTGAAAAAGTTTGAAAAGGTAAGATTTCTACTTAACCATGTTGTAATCAAGATTCTGTTAAAAAATATTTGAGTCTATCCCCCATTACAGAGGCCTCCCACATGCATGAAAGTATGATTTTGCGCAATCCTGAAGGACTACTGTTAGAATGATTTTAGAATAACTGAGAGGGGAGGGGTGAATCAGTTATCCTCAGGTCTAGATGTAACAAATAAAACTTTTCTATATTTTAGATCTACTCGACAACAGTAGCATATGTTAACAACTTTAATCATGCAGTTTACTATCTAATGAAATTAGCTTGTACAAACATAACAACAAAACAACCATAAGAATTCACACAAGTTGACACAAGTATTTAACGTGGAAACCCAATATGGGAAAAAACACCAGTAACATGCTACCAAGTTTTCACTCTTCTGAAGTGAGCTTTGATAGGAGCCAACCCTATTAAAGGTTACAATAACACACTGCTAGGTGTGACCTGGTTAAAGGATTTAATCACCTTGTCAGGAGTGGCCTTGTTAGAGGACTTAGAACATTCCACCTAAATCTCACCTTGTTAGAGGATTTATACAAATGACTGTTAGGTCAACCTTGTTAAAGGATTTAACTGATACAATGGTTAGAAAGTAATCAGCAGTTGTGATTTGATACATACAACTTACTTTGAAAATTTAGATCCAATTATAGCTCTGATGTTAACTTACTGGATGGCCTACATTGTCATTTCAATCTTCTGATCTACTTGGAAATCCGTCAAGAAATCACACATGCAACTCTCTACTTTTGTATTCATCCTTCTCTGCTAGGTCATGCCAATCAGTAAATCAGATATGCAAACCTCTTGCATACACACATATACTTCCACACACTTGCATTCTCAACAACACACAATGAATAACCCCTGAGGTTATCATATACCTCTTTGTCTAGGTCAGATAAATCTTTGCCGCTTAATCAAGATCATAGATCTTAGGTTAGGTCTGATCCAACAAATCATTCCATCATTTACATTACATTTACTTCTCCAAAGTAATCTCTAATCAAATCTTGAAACCATGCATTAATTATGGTTACCCATACATTAAATGATGTGGATCAATCTTTAATTAACATTATATATCCCAATAAAATTAACTAAGTCAGCCAGAGATCTCAAATCTCATCATTAATCCAATTACTGTA
>MU223398.1:3170679-3182140 GCA_018584345.1 Thuja plicata
CAAGATTGCTATTGAATGGTGAGTAGATGAACTAAAAGTCTTTGGAGACTCACAACTGGTTATCAATCAAGTCAACAACACTTATCAAACCAAAGATGAAAAGTTGGTACCCTATAAAAAGATGGTTAACAGCCTTAAGAATTACTTTGCACATGTCACTTTTTAGTAGATTCCCTGGGCAGATAATAAAGTGACTGATGCTATGGCTACTCTGGCCTCTATGTTACAAATTTCAGAGAATGATTTCAGACATGAGTTCCTAGTGGAGACATTATACTACCCTGCCTATGACTCTCCTAACTCCCAGATGGTCTGTTCAGTAATTGGACATGATTCATCTTGCTACCACCACATATACTCCTATCTCCATAACCAAACTATTCCTAACACATATACTAGAAATGAAAAATGCCATCTAATCTGCAGTGCATCACAGTACGTCATCGTAGCAAATGACTTATATAGACAGGGTCTAGACGGTACCCTCCTTAGGTGTCTAGAACCTGATGAGTCTAAATGCATGCTAGAAGAGGTACATGAAGGCATTTGTGGTTCTCACTCAAATGGTCTGACATTGGCTCGTAAGCTTATTAGAGCTGGTTATTATTGGCCCGATATGAAGAAGGAAGCTCCGCAGTTTGCCAAGTCTTGCAAGCAATGTAAACTCCATGGTAACTTGATTCACACTCTAGCTAAGGAGCTCATTCCATTTATCACCTTTTGGCCATTTCAACAGTGGGATTTCAACTTAGTAGGTCAGATATATCCATCTTCCTCGAGAGGACACAAGTACATCATCACTGCTACAGATTATTTTACTAAATGGGTTGAGGCAGTACCTCTCAGTGTAGCTGATGGAAAATCTATAGCTATGTTCATCCTAAACTACATTATTTGTAGATATGGTGTACCTTCCTCTATTATCACTGACAATGGGGGACAGTTCAAGAATAAAGATCTAAAAAATTTATGCACTAAGTTCAAGATCATTCAACATTGGTCTTCTATTTATTACCCCCAGGGTAATGGGCAAGCTGAAGCTTCTAATAAAACAATACTCAAGATCCTGCATCGTATGGTACACAAGTCTGGATGGGATTGGCACCTCCAGATTAATCTATCTTTATGGGCCTCACACCAGTATAAGAATGCCAACAGGGGCCATGCCCTTTGCTTTAGTCTATGGTGCAGATGTTGTACTACTTATTGAGGTTGAGATTCCTACCTTGCGAGTCTCTTTGAAAGGCCTCATTACAGATGATGACATTAGAATATATCGGCTTCAAGAGCTTGAGTTACTGGATGAATGTCAAAAGGTGGCATTCAATCATCTCAGAGCATATCAAAAGAGGATATCAAAGAGCTATAATAAGAAATTTAGACCAAGAGACTTCCAAATGGGTGATCTCATCCTGAGAGAGAATCCTAAAAATCAGCAACAACGGACTTAGAAAGGGAAGTTTGAGCTGAACTGGCTTGGTCCTTATTATTACTGTAGTATTTGGATCTGGTGCTTATCAAATCTCCACTATAGAAGGTGAACCACTCAAAGAACCCATCAATGCTTTTCACTTGAAGAAATTCTACAGTTGAGATATCTTTTGCATGCTCATGTACATACTTTATTTTTGAGAAAATCCTAAAAATTGAAAAATGTCCTGAAAAAATGATCATCTTAGTGAAAACCTGGCAAACAAGTGCTTTGATGTATCTATTATCCTGGTGAAAACCTGGTAAACAGGCACCTTGATAATACCAAAAAAAAAAATACAAAAAAATCAAAAAAAAAAGAAAAGAACAAAAAATTGAAAATACAAAAAAAGAGAAAAAGAGAAAAATGTGCCATTGATGAAAACCTGGTAAACAGGCGTCATGGTAGAAAAAATAGAATTTCTTCCAAGATGGTGAAAACCTATTAAACAGGTGCCTCTTGTTTAGCAATGCTTTATCTATCACAACATATCTTGGCTTTCTCGCAGTTGCTCTTTTGCTTTCCTGCTTCAGTTTTCTTTCTTGCTTTAGTTCGCTTTCCTGCTTTAGTGTGATCATGCTTTTGCTTTCCATCATCTTTGAGATTTTGCTTGACCTCACATGGATTGAAACTGGTTATACTCAGGGGCATGTTCCTGGTCTAGGGGGCATTGTCTTATCTTTTAGAGTCTTTCTCCTCTTGCATCGGTCACCAGTGGATCTCACTGTGTCTGCCTACCGATGACTCATAACACTTCGTCGCCTCTTGAGACTCGCTTTGCATCAGTCACCAGTGGTTCTCACTGAGTCTTCCTGTTGATGCCTAGATCTCATTATCGATTGTTACACTTGAGAATCTCTCATGACAGTCACCAGTGGTTCTCACTGAGTCTGCCTACTATTGCTATATTGCTGAGGTTTCTCCCTTTGTCTCGATATCTATTTGTTCGGCTTCGATCCATTTGTTACTTGGGGGCATGCTTCCCCATTTTGATCACTTTTTGGTTTACACTTGAGTCAGTAATCTTGTCAAAGGACAAATTTCTACTGGCACAAACTGGTGTTTCTCAACACCTTAATCAAACAGTGTTTTTCAACACTCTCTTTAGACACATCTATGTTTTTTAACACACTTTGGATATCTCACGACGTAAACATCTCTCGATAGCAATCAAACACATTGCACTCACAAGCACAATGGTGTTTTTCAACACCCTAAACATAGACACATTTGTAAGCCTTGAAACATGCTGAGATATGATTGACTCTTTCGTAGTATGTTGTCTGTTCTTATGAATTTGATTGATATTTTCTTTGTCTACTGCTTGTTGGTATGGTTTCGATGATCTAGCAACGTCAAATAAATAGGGTGTATGTGATAAGAGCTTCTGCATCAAGGTGGAAAAGCCTCACATCCCTCGATCTTTTTTATTTGTATGCCAACGGCAGGTTGGAACTATCTCCTTGACTGTTATTGATTTGATTGTTTACTTGTGAATTGTTACTATACCAAGCTGGAAACAATGTTCAGGTCACCATGGCTTTTGTGCCTTTGTGCTTATGTTCATTTCCTACATTTTATCTGATGAAAGTCATATTCATATTCTTATGGTCGCAACAGCACCAGTAAGGATTGTATTGACTCCGATGATCCAAAAGCACCCGATGATGATAAAAATGATGAGTCCAACAACCAAAGTCCTAGGATTGCATTTAGCTTAGGCTTGCATTTGCATTGTAGGCTTGCATTTGCATTGTAGGCTTGCATTTGAATTTTAGGCTTGCATCATGGTAGTTTGGGGCTCTCTTCATTATCTTCTCATTCTTCAAAGGTCCTCATCTTTCATCATGGTTTCTTCTTGACTGCACGAGTGTCCGGTCCTCATTCTTGATCCTCGTTTGTGTTCTTTTGGTTACTACCTATTGTATATTGCGAATATCCTGCATGAGATGATTAGTACCATTGCATTCATTAAATTAAATTCATTTCCAAGAAGTGCATTTCCATACATTCATTTTCATACATATATCCATAAAACATGTGCATCCATTATAAGCATAAATCAAATCATACATAGCATTTATCCATCTAACATCTATCATAGCATTTGCATACATCAATAAAACATGTGCATAAATATTTGCATATTCATCCATTGCATACATTTCTAATCCATACATCTAAATCATATAGGGAATCATCTCATAAAACATACACATCTAAAGCAATATATAAACATGTACAATGATGCCAAAAATTGAGCTCATATATATCGATCGGTCAAAATGTACAAGGGTGCTACTCAAGCATAATATGTCAAAATGGTGGTACAATATACATCAAGATCTAACCACCTGGAGGAGGTGGAGGGGGTGGTATGCCCTGCTGCTGAGGAGGAGGACCTGGTGGAGGAGGACCCACTGGAGGTGGTCCCAGTGGAATGATCCGTGCACCAGCATACTCTGTGAAAGGAAAAATCTAATCCGCTACCTCATGTACTGCAATAGTATACGCAGCATAATAGTAAGAAGCCTAAGCAGCCTCATATCTGGTCTCTACCTATGATCTTGCCAGTGAATCTCACAGCTCCCAGATCTCCTAGTCTCGCTCAGATATCCATGTATCCCTGATGATCACTTGCGTGTGGAGGTCGTCACGCTCTCTCTATGTCTGATGGGATCTCTCCCTGACTCTCTAGAGAGCCTCCTGTAACTGTGCTACTTGTCCACCTACTAGAGGATCAATCAGAATAGAATCAGCCATCACTGTATCATCCCCCTACTCCGTAGCTCTGTCCTGGCTGCCACTGGGCCCAACACCTGCATCTGATCCCATGGGTCTCACAGGAATATCTGTCTGAACTATCCTGGGCCATACAACTCTCTCCTACTGCTGTAGAGGTGGCTGTTGTGGCTGCTGTCCTGGTGGAGGAACCTATTGTGCCTAGTGTTGTGGTGGTGGCTACACCAACTGAGGTATCTGACCCACTAGAGCTGTGAATCTGGGGAACAGATGGGCTAACATGTAGTCTCTGTATGCAGGTGTCATACTTGCATTCGTCACTGTAGCCATATAATCCCACCTAGCTAGTGGTACTCGGGCGTCTATCATGCTGCGCCCCCTATCAAGCAATCTCTACCACCCCTTCTTTGTCTCATCGATGAATCGAGCATATGTACGGTACTCTAGAGACACATCCTGCAGCCTCCCAAATTGGCACAATACACGCGTGAGAAAGAAGTGCTCAATGATAGTAATGGTATGTCCTATTAGAGGACACAAGTAGAACATATATGATAGCTCATGATGAGCATCATCCCAAACCTTAGTGGCTGCCCAAGGTCGCCATATGACTACAGCCATATCATCAATCTGCACCCTCCACTACTCAATCTTACCCAGCGCAGGTTGGGTCATCGAACCAGTGTATCTGTAAATATACGGCTCTAATGGCTGTCGTGTATCATGGAAAATAGGCCTACATACAGGAAGGTTCTCTCAGGCCCAAATCTACAAAATGATGACTCTTGCCGTCATAGTATGGGCACCCCGATACATGATCTCATGCATCTCATGGTACATCTGTGCAAGCATGCACTCACCCTATCTAAAAGTGACTACAGGCACAACCAGCATCTTCTGGAGCATAATGCCCCAACCACACTCTAAACCATGCTGACCACAATCAGGAACCAGATGACAGCTCAGAAATAGTGCAAGAACAACTGCCAAGGGATAATCTCTGCCATAAGTCTGTATCAACTCATCCCAGGAGATGGCCCAGCCCATCACCAAATCATCCTAAAAAATGGCTCTCAAAGCCTGTGTACCATCTCTAGGCTGTGTGCAATACTCTACACGAGCTCCATGGAATGACACTCTCAAAATCTGGTATACATCCTCCGGAGTCACCATCATCTCTCCCTGTGGCAAATGAAAAGTGTTCATCTCCGAATGGAAATGCTCAACCAGGGCTCCAAGCAGTCTGTGATTCACCCAAATATCAGGTACATCACACAGATATGTCAATCCCAGCCCATCAATATGGGCCCCATTGGAATCTGATAGTCTTTGTAACAACTCACCCATGATAGGATGATGGGATCTGAAACTGATGTTTGGGAGATCGACCTGCAAAGCAAGTGACAAAATTGGATCAGTACCTCAACAATGATAATTTTTCAAAGAAAAAGACAACAAATGCAACTATGGACTTATTTTATACACAGTTTAAGATATGACGACTGGTTGACTCTACGACACAAGAAAAATGACAATTTTTTATTTTTGCCAGTTTCCCATGCGAGAAAACTCTTTTCTCACGCGAGGAAACTCTTGTCCCACGCGATCTTTCTAGCTTGCGAGAGGCAGGATGTGTTTTCGTGTGAGATTTTAGAAATCTTGGGCGGCACACACGTGCTCTTCGCGCGAGCCCTGGGGAGGGGCCCACGTGCGAAATCCCTAACCCGCGTGAGGATTTAGATTCCTCACGCGAAGGGAAATAAAGCCCGGTGCGAGAAAACTATTTCCTCGCGTGAGATTGGGGGAGACAAAGTTTAAACAGCCCTAAAAACATGCTAACGCTAAAAAATGATAAATTTTTTTTAGAAATATAGGATCAAGTTGCGATTACTTACAGGTGCGTCATACTCCGCTGGTCGGTTGTGTCATCGAGAGTGCTCAAATCGATGAGAATGTATGGGAATGCTATCAATATCAGCTGGAACCCTCACCATCGTTAAAGTCAAAAGGTGAATAATGATTTGAAAATGACCCCTCTGGGCCTTATATAGCCTTTGACCTAATTTTTCAAAGTGCTCTATTTTTCATGAAAGTTGCACCCTTGGCTAAATGGACCATTCTGAATCCATTTTTGTGATCGAAATCGAAATCTGACATTCCTAAGAAGCTCAAAATCGCATTTTAAAATTTTTGGGACCGATGTGATCGGACACTTGTGCAGTCAATTTTTTGACATTGCTTTCTTGTCAGAATTATCCCTTGTTATCATTTTTCTCAGTTTCTGCAATATTTTCATCAAAGTCAACTCTCATCAATTCTAGTCAACTATGGTCAAACCCAATCAACAGGACCTCTCAATCACTCTAAATCAATTCTGCTCTCTCTTGATCTATCTTTTTCTGTGATTTCTCGCTCTCATCATTACAATGTGTCTTCTTTCAATTTCGCTCCTGAGGGGGCAAGATGATTGCATCATTGAATCTTTTTGCATCATTCTTGAATCAGTCTGATCTGAATCAAATCCCCATCACTTGGGGCATATTCAATTTTTCATACCTTATGGTCAAAATTGGATATTCCATAATCTTGAATCTTGTCATCTATCTTTCTAGGTATCTGAGCAATCTAAATCGAATCCTCAAGGATCAAGCTTCATTCTGGAGAAGATTCTTGAAATCTCATTGGGTATTAGGGCAATCTAACCCTAATTCCTAAAAGTTACACTTCATTTTGAAGATGGCTCTCAAAAAACTCTTTAGACCGTTATCTAGGCAATCTAACCTAGATCTCGAAGGGATAACCTTCGTATTGGGGCAATCTAACCCTGATTCTGGAGATAGTCCTAGATCTTCATCAACTATCAGTGGACATTGGGGCAATCTAACCCCGATTCCAATCTTTTCTCAGATGATTCTGCTTCTTAATCTGGTCAGTGTCTTGGCAACCTAACCTAGACTTCTGAAATCTTCATCTTCACTTCAGACTATTCTTTGAATCAATGCATTGATTGCACATCAATTCAAAGAGGGGCAAAATGTAACACCCCAAAATTGGCACCTAATAATCCAATCAATTTTGGTGCATTCCTTCAATTTTCTCACCTTCGAAGTCCTATTGTACTAGGAAAATTCTTCTCCTAATTGACTGAGTTTCAAATGCAAAAAACCCAAATTTTCATAAATATGACATTATATTTAATTCCTAAATTCTCAGAGTTTATTAGCTAAAAAACCCCTATGATTAATTGATTTAATTCTAAAGTCTTAAGTGCTTTTAATTAAATCAATTCGACCCCCTTTAGCTAATATACATAAAAGGAATTGAAAGGTTATTTAATTATTAGATGAATTATCCTCAAAAAGGAATTCCATAATTCCATGTGAAAGGACACTCATGTGGCAATAATTCACCCTTTTATTTAAATAATCTTTGCATTTTTGTCTCAAAAGAGAATGAAGAGACAACTGTTTCTTTTCAAGAAACTCTTCAGTCTCTTTCCATGGTTTTCTATAAATTGGACCTCATTTTCTTCATTGTGAGAGGATGATTTTAGAGAGCATCAAATCTATAGTCAATTTTGCATTTAATTGCTTTCATGATTTAAGCTTAAAATTTGCATAATTAGGCTAGTTTCAATTGGAATTAAAGATGTATTGCTTTCATTTATGATTCACTTATAAGTCTAACATTTCAATTTGGTTCTCTCAAAGCTTTCTAGATTAATGGCAAGTTCAATTCTAGTTTAAAAGCAATTTATTTTCTAGATTATAAGCATTTCATTCCCAGAATAAGAGTATTTTCTTTTCCTAGATTAATTGCATTTTGTTTCTATAGATTAGTTGTAATTCAATTCTAGATCAATCATTTCTCAATTCATAGATTAATTGCATCTCTTTTCATAGACTAGTTGCAATTTCAATTTCATAGAGTAATGGAAAATCTGTCTTTTCTTACATTGTAGAAATCCTCCATGTTAGCAATGGTCAGGTTATTGGCTCTCGTTCTGAGGGTAAACTCAACATCCCCAACTGATTAGGAGGCAACAGGTCGCTTCAATCGAGTTTGCAAGATGAAAAATTCATGTTCATTTTTGCGAATTAAATGATTGTATAATGACTATGTTGTGTTTGTACCAAATTCAAAGGTCCACATTCAACATATAACACATAGTTCCTGTAGCCAAAGCCGCAGGATAGTCTAGTACTTCCTGTAGCCAAAGTAGCAGAACTGTTGAAGCATTATAATTGTGTTATTAAGTCTTTGTGTTTCCAAGTTTTAGTACTCCTTCAACATTTTCACTTCCGCATTTCTTTTCCAACATTCTTTATGACATTCATTTCTTGCAGCTATAGATTAATTTCCTTTCTAGTATTCATTTCCTGCAACTATAGAATAGTTTCTTTTTAAAGCAATTTGTTTCATGTAGCCATAGTGTGGTCTGGGCAAGAATCCTTGGTGCATATACTTTTCTAGACTATTTCAAGTAATACGTCCCTGGGTTGATAAATTAAATAAGTTTTTATAAAGGAGGATAGCTACTCAGTTAGATGTCCAATCTGTGAGTCATGGTAATTGCCTAGTTTTTGATACCTTAATAGAATCGATCATTTTTGGCACCGCTACTGGGGACGTTGTTGAGCCAAGTTATTTTAATCAGCCATTTACAGAATTCAATTTAAGCATGTATATCCTTTTTAAATAGAGTTTTCTATCAAAAATTCTTTCACAAGATTTCATTTATCTGTATGCATAGAAGAAGAAGAAGATACACTCTAGGAAGGTAGCTACCAAACTACCCCAACAACTATTTTGGAGATATCTTTGTACCAAAATAAGATGAAGAGGAGGGTCAGTTCGTGGATGCAATTGTAAACCTTCTTGTATCATCAATGTTATCATCATCTTTAGAAGGTGATCTACTAAACTTTAACCTTCTAGAAGGGCAACTTGAGTTTAATCCATTTGCAGAAGCCTTGGCCAATCTTAGAATCAAATACCCAGACAATCAAAAAGAAAATCCATTACCTCTAGTCATTTACCAACCACAAGGACTCCCTTAACATCCACCCAAGATGGAAAACCCCCTACCTTTCCATTTCCCAGTATTGACCATCATGATAATCACAACCTCAAGAATATTCCCTCTTCAACACTTCCAAAATTCAATGGCATGGTGACCGAAGACCCAGATACCTTTCTCTTTGACTTTGATATCCTTTTTCATAGTTATGACTACACCAAGGATTCCCATAGGCTCAAATTGTTTCTTGCAACTCTTGAGGAGTATGTATTAATATGGTTTTTGGTCTTAGGCTAGGACGTTGTCCATGATTGGAACAAAATGAAGATATCATTCTTGACAAAGTATAAAAATTATTGTAGGGGAAATGATATGAGAGGAGATGACACAAAAGGATGATGGAAGTTTAGAGGATTATGTGTCAAGATTCTTGTTTAGCTTGCAAAAAAATACTCAGCATGGGCTCAATGAGGAGTCACATAAACTTCTCTTTTTAAGGGGAATAAATGAAGGGTGCACTGAAGCTTTGGATCTTATGGCCGAGGGAGATATCACCCAATGTACATGGGAAGATATCAAGAAAATATACCTCAATTACTCAAGAGCTGTGGCCAAGAAGGGAAGAGGATATAGGTCTACAATGGGAAAAACTAATGGCATTGGAGCCTCTCAGATAGAAATCACACATTTGTTGTCTAATTTCAAGCATGAAATTATCAATAACATAGCTACCCAGTTAGACACAATGCAGACGAAAAATAAGCACGAAGAGGCCAAAGCTATTCTAGCAGAGTTCTATCCACATTGTATAGAGAAGAAGAGAGATTACCATTGCAAGTTGGTTTCCAACACGGAGACTACACATCTACCCACTGATTAAAAGATGATTGAAAGAGATGATGAGAAGGTATTCTTTGTTGCACAATGAAGACCATGGGCCCAAAGACAAGGTATGCCTCAGGACCCTCTTACTTTTAATGTTCCATTTTATAGTAGTCAATGACAACCACCTATGAATAATCAATAATCTCCTTGGAATAATCTACAACCTCAGTGGAAATCTTACCCAAGTCATCAATGGAAACAACACCAAGGGAATTGGTAACAACCACAAGGAAATTGGAAAAAAAATCCTCAGTGGCAGGGAGGTCAACAATGGCCAAACTTGCAACAGGGAATCCTACAGCCACCATGACATCCCCAACAACAAGCACTTCTACCACCTCCTATAGCCACTACAACACCCCCTAAGCCTATTCAACTCCCTGTCCAACCTCAGCCTAATCCTAATAACAAGCCTCCAACACCTCAACAAAATATCTACTCAGTTGACCCAAACCAATACCCTGCCTATGCAATCAATGACATTCATTTACGGTCAGGCACTACTCTGCCAAAACCCCCTATTATAACTGAAGGGACTCCCAAAGACCCCATTCCTCAAATAGAGTCCACTCCAATAAGCCCAAAATTATTACCATAAAAAGTCCAGCCAGCTCCACCTCTCATTCCACAAAGGTTGCAGAATGATAATCCTAAGCATACATATGATGTAGCCTTTGACATCCTAGACCAACTCAAGAACATTAATATTCAGATTCTGGTTTTTCAAGCAATAAAGGATGTTCCCACGTATAGAAAGGATATCAAAGAAGCATGCTTTAAAAATCTTGGTCATAAGTAGAAGGACCCCCAAATAGTCCATGTCCTAGGGAAACTTACTGATAGCATGCTTGACAAAATAGTGGTCCCCAAGTATTCTGACCCAGGTATCCCGATTGTCAAAGTTACCATCAATGGGACAGCCATAAAAATTATTTGATATAATTAGGAGCTTCCATAAATGTAATGACTAAGGACATCATGTAGCAAATCATAATCACCAACCTCTGGGAAACACCCACTATCGTGCAACTTGCAGATAGTTCCACAGTCAAACCCGACGGGGTAGTGGAGGATATAGTTGTTGACCTTGAAACCTTGTCTTATCCTACAGACTTTATGATACTCTTGCCTAAGGCCAACTTAGGAGGCTATCCAATAATTCTTGGTCAACCTTGGATGGCCACCGCTGATGCCTTTATAGGATGTCAATCAGGCGGTATGTGTATGCACCCTAAAATGGTCGCCTAGACTTTGGGCCCCATTTCTCAATTTATCAAATCCCTGAATCAATACTTTCAAATATCAACAATATCAATTATATCAATTTCCTTGATCAAATCATA
>MU223398.1:3207121-3218604 GCA_018584345.1 Thuja plicata
TTTTTTCCATATTCTTATTCACAAAGGGGTTTTTCTTTGCTTTTCCCCTTACCAAAATCTCTTGGCTCATTGTTGGATTCTTGAAGTACTTTGTGGTTGATCTTGCAATCTTCTCTCCTTTGGTTTTGGTAAAATCTTCCAACATTTCATTTTCTTGGATTAATTCTTGTTTAAGTTTTCATTCTTTTCATTCTTCTTACACTCCTTCACTCCCTGTTGCAAGACTTCCAACTTTGGTATCAATAAACTTTTCAACTCTGACGAGTTAGCAATTATCTTTTCTTGTTCAGACTGGTTGGCTCTCAATGTAGTGTTGATATTACTCACTTTCCCTCCAAAAGTTGTAGCAGATTCAGTGTGTGGATCCAAATTGGTGATGAGTAGCCTAAGCTCATGTTGAGCTTGACTCTTTTTCCTTCCCAAATCCTTCAAAAATTGAGAAAAATTAGAAATAAACTGCAAAATTTAATTACCTTCAGTCAATGCACTCTTCATTTGTTTGACAATTTCTTTGAGTGTTTAATTATCAGTGATATTTGACTGAGCTAACTTCTCTGATATTTTGTTTTTGTAGGCCTTATTTGCCCTCAAAGTTACTGCATCTTCTACTCTTCATCTCTTCACTAGTTTCAGCTACCAGATGGGCTAACTGATCAATAGGTCTAGCCTTTTCATCATATGTAACAATGCTCAATAACTCTGAAAATAAGTCTCTTGCAGTAAAAATTACCTGAGCATCTTTCTCCCTCATCTTTCACTTTCCCTTTACATTGATTTCACTAGAAATGTTGATCATCTCTTCAAGGCTCATAGAAGTAAAATCAATCTGTCCTTTAAGAGTAAAATCCTCACCAAGTTGTATCTCAGACTTTAATAGAGGAGTGACCTTATCTGCACTTTGATAATTTTCAATGACTTCTTCTTCTTGAACTTTTTTCCCGGTGATGTTGACTTTTGTATCTTCCTTTTCCTTTCCTTATCTTGTGATTGCACATTGGTAGTGTCTTTTCCTTGAATATCGTCGGTCTTATCTTGATTGGTACCTGTGCTCACTACATTATCTTCCTCTGCATTTCAATTTTTTTTAGTGGTTCTTGAGTGTCCAATGGATCATTTTATACCTCCATGAAAGGAACATTTGTTGTGTTGTCAATTTCATTAAGTGTAACTTGCACATTATCAATCTTGAAACCTTCTACAGTTTGTATGAACATCAGACCATCCTTCTTCTATTTTGTTGTATCCTCAACAACATTCATAGGAATTGTTCCACTTGAGTCTTTCTTCAAAACTAAGTGTTATCTCAATATTTCCTCAATTTCATCCATTATCGATTGAACTTCTCCAATTATCAACCTTGTATCTCTAGCTCTTATCCTAAGTAGAGGTCTTAGCTCTTTAACTTTTTTCTCTATCTCTTCTACAATAGAATCGAACATTAAAATTAATAAAGAAAGGTTGACCAACTCTCTATCTCTAGAAAGTGCATGCTTCCACCTAACATCAATTAAATCATACAAAGTTTTAGGAATTTTCTTAATCTATGCATATTGAAAACAACAACATCTTCCATAAATATTTTGTCTTGCTCATTCACCTTATCATAAAACTTTCTAACTCAAACCATCACACTGTGACTCTTCACTTTAAACACTATGTTCTCAACAGATATAAACTTTCCAAAATCAATTTTATCTGATTTACTTTTAACAGACTTAGTGGTAGGGGTACCTACTACCTTTGATTTCTTTGCTTCTTCCTTAAGCTCTTACATCTTCTACATGTAAAACCTGTAGGGCACACTAGATAATGCACCCACTGGATCATTTTCCATAGACTTAAAAGGATGTAACTTAATTTGATCGTGGTCTCTCTGTTATCTATCAAATTTTGTGTAACATCTCAAATTTCCAACAATGTAGACAGTTATTTGATAAATACCTTAAACAATTCAAAAAATAGGGCTTCTTTTGACGAACATGATGACTCCTGATATATTTTCTCTTTAAGATTATCACACACAATCTTCTCTTTCCTCTTGAATCACAACAAACACTTCAAATAATGGACCTTTAGTTTCACAATAGCTTACACAATGAATAAGGTGGGAATGAAAACCAAAAATACCTTTTTATCTTCCTTCACACACAAGTAATAAATGTACTTACCGGTTGAGCCGACTCTTTGCTCGATTGATTCAAAAACTCAACACCGATGATCAAAAACTCATACAATCATTAAAAACTTCATAACACATTCCAAAAATCCTTAATGCATCTTAACATCTTGATAGATCTTACCACACACCTTCAGGGGGTCCAAACGACAAATTCAATAATACTTACTCCCCCTAAGCCTTATGATAGCTTAGTTTTATGATGAATTCTCCTCATTCGATGGAGATGTGGATTACTTTGATGAATGAGTGTCTTATTTCTTCTTCCAAACCTTGTTCATCTCACTCTTAACTTCTTCTACATTCACAATTTTCTTTCCTTTCTGATTGCTTGTCTCATTTACTGATTGGTTCCTTGACTTGCAATTCAATTCTAAATGTCCAATCTTATAACAAATAAATCATGTTATACCAGTTTATCTCCATGGTCAAGTATTACCTCTTCTAGTCCTTATTTTTCAATTAATAACCATGTGTCCATAGTTACCACAAACTGAGCATGTGATACCCTTTGGTAAGGGCTATCCCAATTCATAGGTGACCTTTGATTAATGACTCTTGACCTACACTCATCAGCTTTGTGACCATATTTATTGTATCTATAATAGTAATCATCAAAGATACTAGATCTACTACTGGATCTAGACCTACAACCATAAGAAGTATGACCATACTTATTATAGTTATAGAAATATCTATCAAAATTGCTAGATCTATTATCAGACCTACCTCTACATACATTTACAAAATTTCCTACCTTATGACATTTGAAATGCATAGGTTTGTAGGCTTTCTTACTAGAATTTCTTTGAGTTATATTTGGTGGAGACTTTTCTTCTTGCTAAATTTCCTTTGTTTTAGAGGATTCTATAACTTTAGAGGTAGTCATACTTGTATAACCAAGTCCTATGGTCACTTTGATTCTTCATTGATTCCTCAGCTGTTCACCAAGTTTTGCAACACTCTCATTGATTTCTTCACTAGATCATTAGCATTCTTCATCTCTCTTGTTAGTTTAACATTCTCATTTCTCTGATCTTCATTCTCTCTTACGACATTGGAATTTTTTTCATTTGAATCATGTAGGCATTCCTTCAATGTAGCGAATTCTTTTTCAGATCTGAATTTTTTTTCCATTTTAGCCTCTAGGGTTTCATCTTTGACTTTTAAGGCATCTTCTACAGATCTTCTTTCTTCCAATTCTTCACTCATTATTATTGATTGGGCTTCCATTTCTCTTCCGAGATTTTTCTTATCCTTTTAAAATTTTTTAATCTCCATAGTCATTGCATTTGAGCCTACTTTAGATTGATCAAATCCACGTTATTCAGACAACTCCTCAATGTGATCTTAACTCTCACATAGTTGTTTAGCCAGTTCTTGTGTCTTATCTCTTGACTACTTCAGTTTATTCTTCAACTCTTCAATGAGAATTTTGACTTATTTAAGTTGCCTCTTCAACAAACCCTCCATATCTTCCCTAAGGATCCTACCCGAGTTTTTAGGCTTCTTTAAGGGAACTAGGCTCTGATACCAATTTTTAGTGTTCAAAGGCATTGAGAGGGGGGGGGTGAATTAGTGCACCCACAAATCTAAAACAAAACTTAAATATCTTCCACAAGATCCAATATGAAAAATAAAATAGCACAAAGAAACTTAGCACATAAACCATTCACATCAAATAGACAAAACACACAATATTATCCCGTGGAAACCCTTGTTAGAGGGAGAAAACTATGTGTGGAATGGTATCCATAAATTTCACTTGTGCACCAAGAAATTTTCCTTGTTAGGAGGTGTTACAATCACCCTGTTAGGGGTATACTCGGTTAAGAGTATTCTAGCCCGATTAGAAGCTAACAAGTCTTGTTGAAAACTAATATGTTAAGATATTTCAAACTCCTTATAAGAGTTACCTAGTTAGAGGATTTAACACTTTAGATCCTATTAAAGATCATGTCTACATTGTTAGGAGCGACCTTGTTAAAGAATTTTAATTTGCAAACCTCTTAGGGATTGCCTTGAGATAGACTCAAGAATTTTTGATCTGAATACAACCATTCTATCTGATAGATCCATTTTAGCTCTGACAATTGTGTCACCTTAGACATCAACCAACTCTAAACAAACATAAAATCCAATCACAATGTCTAAAATGGTAACCCTAAATCACAGTTTCATCATTCTTTTATAGCAAGTTATACAATTTGGCCTTTAACCTAAAACATTCTACTCACCGACCTAAAATTCAAATATGATCCCGCCAAAATATATTGGTCAACTCAATAAATTCAATATAACATAAATTGGGTCGCAAACAATCATGAACTATTGTTAAACTGATTAAATCAAACTTGTTCTAGTTGTCCTCTATTCTTCCTACCAATGAAACTTGAATCTTCAATAACTTGATAAATTATTCAAACTAACTGATGTGATAGTAGACATAGGTAGAGATACCTCTGTAGATAATCACCACATGATTGTACACGTTAACTCACTCTCTAGATCTAGATTCAATCGATTGAGTGTCACTCACTGTTCTTTACCCGATTGACTATACACTTAGTCAATTCTTCAATTGAATCACCATCACCATTGGTACAAGTAATATCTTAGCTCCAAGACATCATGTTTTCAAAAATGAAAACAGCTCAATACAATATTATGATAAAAAAAAAGATCATCTTCACCAAATGCCAACACCTCAACATCTCTGTATTTCACATTTTTCTTCCCAAGGAGGTCACTGACATTACACAAACCAGTAATAGCTTCAATGGCTTCCTTAGTGATGAAATAAATTTTGTCCATAATGATGCTACCATCATTAAATCGACTCAACAAGAATAAGGTAGATTATTTATTAGAAAACCATGGAAATTCTCCCCACATATCCATACCCAAGGTTTTGATATTCTACAACTCATCATCATTCAACCCACATTCCATTTCCCTTATTTTTTGATGATGATGATGATAATATTCATCCACTTCAACATTTTTGAGTTTCAGTGGAATATAATCATTGGAATCTCTAATAGATTCCATTATTGCGCTTGTCTTAGCTTCTTCATCTCCTTTCGTTCTACAACACCTTGTTTTCTTCTTTGCAAGATGTGAAAATGATTTGAAACTCCACCATTTTATCCTTAATTACTCATGATTATTTTCTTGCTAAAAAGTACATCGATGATGCGAATAATTTTACTTCATTTTTCAATCAATTAGATCCAAATTAATTATAGAGAAGATAAATCATACAATACTTTAGAGAGAGGGAACCGATAGGAATCCCACTAAGACAAAGAAGTTTTCTCAAATTCTAGAAGTACTAGCACCAAGATCCTGTGCCAAAGATGGATTTACTTTACATGTTTCTTTTTTTCTTCCATACCATGTTTATCTTCTTATTAAATTCATCTGATTTTTCAACTTTCTTTTCACTTTTCTAATTTTCTGGAGTAGTTACTATTGATTAACTGATGAATATCTGATGGAGATGATGAAGACTAAGTGATACCGAGTATCATGATTGTAGAAATGGTTAGGTCAATTGTTTTTTTGTCATTGATGTCAAGAAATTGATTAATTTATTTTTATTGTGTTACCATATCTTAAGAGGAGAAGTTAAATGGGTGACAAATACAGATCATACAATGATGAAGTAATGATGTTATAGTTGTTTTCTACTATATATTTAATTTTATCAAATCAATACATTTGATTGATCAATTTAAGAATTGCAATGAATTAAGTTATGACTGAAAGAAATACTTTACCAAGCTAGACTGATTCAGTCGGTAGAATGTTATGTGAGTCGGTTATAGTTACCAAGTACCGAGAATGAGTTAGACACTGAGAAGTGAAGAATTCAGTTACCAAGTTGCATAGCAATTTTTATCGAGTATACTGATATTAAGAGATGATGAGCTAGATGAGGAAATGAATTAAATGAAGTTTGTTACAAGATATATTAATGAGAAAATTCAATGTGAAGATCTAAGGTGAAGATCAAGCGGTTAAACAAAAAAATGAAAGTTCCAAGAAAAGTTACAAGTTCCAAGGTAAAAGTAATTTGGTTTACCGAGTTGAGAAATATGAAGAAGATGATTGAATGACTGAGGGAAAAGGAAGGAAAATAAAATTAAGGAGATTAAGAGGCAAAAGTATGTCTATATAAGGAATGAGAATTACATAGAGTGTAATGCTACTGGAGAATTGAACAAAGAAGGAAAGAAGCTGAAGAAAAAGATTTACCGAGCAGGACAGAGAAAGACAGATTAAAGAATCTATAGTCTGAAAAAGAGATCATTGGAGTTTGAGATGCCAGTATTCAATTGAGCATAAAGGATCTGATCCAAGCATAGTGAGTTTCTATTTTTATTGATCAAAGTTTACTATTTATTATTAATATTTTTAATAGAGAAATCTCTTAACTAAGTGGATTTAACCGTCCTATTTGTAAAACCTAGACTTAGGTGACATTCCAAAAGAGTGTTTGAATACCTCTAACAAGGTCACTCCTAACAGGGTGAAGATCTTAATAGATCTGAGGTAAATCCCCTAACAAGGTCACATTTAGCAAATGTGTTTGTAATCTTTAACATGATAAGTTCTTAACCAAGCATACTTCAAAAGGGTTCATTTTTATTGTGGGTTACAATTCCCACAGAGGTTTTTCCCCAATTGGGTTACTGAGTTAAATTTGGTGTTAACTGAGTTATATCATGTGTTAATGAGTTAATCTGATGTTTCTAAGTTTGAACGATTGATTGCTTCTTATTTTATTTGGTGAATTGGTTATTTACTATATTTAGTACTTACCTAGTGAATCAATGAGCTTAGTTTTAATAGTTTAAGTTTTGATTTGTCTGATTCACCCCCCCCACCTCACGCTCTCAATGGGGCCAACATTTGTTATCAGAGTGTTGTTACTCTAAAGTGATAAGTTAAAAGGACTTGAGTTAAGATCTAAAGATGTATAAGAGGGAAGCACCAAAGCTGAACAGGGATCATTTCTCTACATGGAAAATTAGAATGAGGTTACATGTGTTTGGAGCAGGAGAGTATGCACTTTACTATCTTGAGAATGAATATGTAGCACCAAATACTGCACCTTTGACTATCAGTGAGAAAAGACAGAAACATGAACACACACAAGTCATGATTGAGATTGCTTCTACACTTATCAACCAAGAATATGATGAGCTTGATGGTTGTACTACTGCGAAACAAATGTGGAATAAGATTTTTTTGACCTATGGTGGAGATTAGCATGTTCAGAAGGCTAAAGTAGAAAGTTTGAGAGGAAAATTTGAATCTATGAGGATGCAGGAAGGAGAGAATATAATACAATATAGTACACAACTTAAGGAGATAGTTAATTCTATCAGAGGAGCTGGTGGAATCATAACAAAGGACTATGTTACAAGAAAAATATTGATAAATCTACTACTTTTTTATTTCATTCGTGTATCTTCTATACAAGAGCTGAGATCTATATCCCAGATGAATGTTTCATTGGATGAAACTATTGGTAGGTTAACTGCATTTGAGTTAAATGATTTTGAAAATAGTGTGCATGATATTTATAAGATTGAATATGCATTTTAGTCTACTTTAAATATTGGAAAGGCTAGGGAAGCTACTGCTAGAGATGGTTATTTGAGCAGTGCTAGTGAGAAATTCTATAGTTGCACTGAAGGAATTGAAGAGCTATTTACTGAATGTGATGAGAATGAAAGAGAATTTGAAGCTTTGTTGGCTAGAATACTACAAAGAGGCAAAGACAAATACTGAGGTAAGTTACCCTTGAAATGTTTTAATTGTGATAAAATTGGTCAGTTTGCATCTAATTGTCCAAAGAATGATAAGGAAGAAAAGAAAGATAAGGATAAGAGAGAAAATAGATTAAGGAGATAAAGAGACTACAAAAACAAAGGTAAGAAATCTTGTTATATTTCTAATGAAGGAAAAATTCATGATGATTCTATTGAGAGCAATGAGGAGAAAGAAGTTGTTTATGTTGCTATAAAAGATGATTTTGATGAAGAAGAACCTAGATCCCTAATATCAAAAGTAAGTAATAATGAAACATGGATTATAGATAGTGGTTGTTCACATCACATGACTGGTGAGACACTTAAGTTTATTTCGTTGGAAAAGCATGATGGAGGTTATGTTAGATTTAGTAATGATGCTGCATGTTCTGTGAAAGGAAAAGGATCTATAATTATATTGAATAACACAAGATGTTATGATGTCTATTGGGTTGAAGGATTAAAGTATAATTTGTTGAGTGTTGCACAGTTAAAAAATATAGGTCACCGAATGGAATTTCAATATGGAAGAGTGAAAGTATTTGATGAGAAGAGAAATCTAATTGCTACTGGAGAACAATCTAAAGGTAATCTATTTTATCTTGATACTTATATGAAGAGTTTCATATTTGCTAAAGTTGAAGATGTTTGGTTATGGCACAAAATTCTTTGTCATGTTAATTTTGACAACTTAATCAAAGTGAGTAAGAAGAATAGAGTAAGAGGACTACCGAGACTTGAAAAAAAAGAGAATGCTATGTGTAGAGAATGTCAGATGGGTAAGATGACTAAATCTAGTTTTGCAAGCAAGACTTATGTTATACAAGGAAATTTGGATTTAGTTTGTACTGATTTATGTGGACCAATGAGAACTCAAAGCTATTACGGAGACAAATATTTTATTTTATTTGTGGATGATTATTCTAGAATGACATCTTTAATGTTTTTAAAAGAAAAATCTGATGCATTTCAAATGTTTAAGTTGTATAAGGCCCGAGTTGAAACACAACTTGAAGACAGTTGAAATGTTTGAGATCCGACAGAGGAGGTGAGTTTACTTCTAATGAGTTTACATTATTTTGTAATGAGAATGGAATCAAGAGATAATTTTCAACACCAAGGACACCACAACATAATAGGATTGCTAAGAGAAGAAATAGATCCATTGTTGATTGTGTTAGGACACTAATGATTGAAAAAGGAGTTTCACAGAACTTGTGGAGAGAAGCTGTGAGTATTGTTGTTTATACATTGAACCAAGTACAAATGAAGAAAGGTACCAACAAGACACCTTATGAAATCTGGTATAATCACAAACCTAATGTTAGTTACTTTAAAATCTTTGGGAGCAAATGCTATATTCTGAAAGATTCTAGAGAAGGAAAGTTTGATTCAAAAGGATATGAAGGGATATTCTACAAAGAGTAAAGCTTACAAATGTTTGAAAAAGGTTACTAACAAAATGGTGAATGTGAGAATTGATGAATTTGCAGAAAGGAATGATGAAGATAGTAAGAAGGAACCTGATGATTATGAGAAGTTTTTATATGTACAACATGATGCACCTAAAACTTTACCGAGAGTACCTACCGAGGAGGAAGATGAACAAGAAGTTCCACAACTAATTGTTGATATTGATGAACTAAGAAATACCAAGCCTCGTTTGGAAAAGTATGTGAGAAGGCACCATTCCCCAAGAAATATTATTGGAAATAAGGAATTCGGAGTGATGACCAGAAGCAAGGCCAGAGAGAATACATGTTTAATACATTCATTTGAGCTGAAGAAAGTTATGGAAGCATTGGTTAATGAGGATTGGATGAAAGTAATGAAAGAAGAGTATGATCAAATTTATAAGAAAAGGACATGGACTTTAGTACCCAGGCCTAAAGACAAAAATGTTATTGGTACTAAATGGATTTTCAAAAACAAACTAAATCAGCCTGGAGAAGTCATCAAAAATAAAGCTAGATTGGTTTGCAAAGGTTATGCACAAGAAGAAGGAATTGACTATGGAGAGATTTTTGTACCTATTGCTAGACTAGAAGGAGATAGAATACTTCTAGCATATGTTTCTCACAAGTTTTCTAGGTATATCAGATGGATTTTAAGTTTGCATTTCTTAATGGGATACTTGAGGAAGAAGTATACATTGAGTAACTTGAGGGATTCATTGAGAATACAAACAAGAACACGGTATATAAGTTACATAAATCTTTATATGGATTAAAACAAGAATGCAGAGCATGGTATGAGAGACTGAACTCATATCTAATCAAAATAGGATTTTAAAGAATAAGTGATAACAATAATGTTTACTTGAAATGTGACAGTGATAATAAAGTTTTGATTGATGATATTATATTTGGAGGCAATGCCACTTTATGTAAAGGATTTGCTGATGAAATGAGAAAAGAGTTTGAGATGTCATTGATCAGAGAGATTAAGTTTTTCCTAGGTCTACAGATACAAATAGTTACTGGAGGAATCTATATTACACAAGCCAAGTATATCAAAGAGATTCTTACAAATTTTGGTATGGAGGATTCAAGCCTGTTGGAACAACAATGGTTACTGGATGTAAATTATCTAAAGAGGATGAAACATAAGAGATGGATAATACTCTTTACTGATCCACGATTGGTAAATTATAGTATGTTGTTCACAACAAACCTGATATGGCACACGTTGTTGGAATTATTGCAATATTTTCTTCTAATCTAAAGGAAAAACATATGTATGCGGTAAAAAGAATTTTGAGATAGTTAAAAGGAACATACGAGTTTGGATTAGTATACAAGAAAGGAGGTACTTTTGATCTGCAAGTGTATACACAAAAGTAGTGCACTTTTATGAATCCTTACATGCAAGGAAACTCAAGAATGAGCCCTCACAAATCGATCCATAGCTCTCTATGCATGGAGTTGCAAGATTGGTAAAATTGCTCTCAGCTAAAGCTATAAACTCATGACCTTGCCAATAAACCATACAATGAGAGATTCACAATGAAAACAAGGGAAAGAATGCCAATATCTCCAATGAAACCAAATGTATGCAATGCAATGCAAATCTAAATGATAATGCAAAGTAGTCTATGAAAATGAAAGTACAATGCAACTCATCTATGGAAGGAAATAACAAGTGTTACCAAGCCTTCCTAGTTAAGCTAGATGAATTAATCTAAAGCATAAAAGAAATCTAAGCTAATATTCAACTAAGAAAGGAAATATGGAACTACAATGAAATGCAATAACAAGTCTTCAAAGCTTGGATGTAAAATGTCTTCAAAGAGCTCCAAATGACCTAGAAAACTTGCAGCATAACATTAACATCAAAACATAAGATATGAAAATGAAGCAGAGAGCTCTCCTTTTATAAGAAGTGAGATGAAATGGACCATTGAGATTAAGAGGCAAAAGTCTTAATCAAGGGTGGAGAAAAATGGAAGCTTGATCCTTGTGCACAAATATCCTCCAATAGGAAAA
>MU223398.1:3264046-3274880 GCA_018584345.1 Thuja plicata
ACATCAGGAACAAGTAACCTGGCTAAACCACAGGTCCAAGGGTTTGATACTGGGATGGGCTTATCAGAATTCTTATAAAAATAATTGAAGAGGGAAAAACCTGTTGTCCCTGGAGTCACAACATCTCGAATATCTTTATACTCATCAATGAGGACATTGGCATTAGCCTTCTTGTTCTGTGTTGAACCAGGCAGGAGGCGGAGGAATTCATCAAAAAAACTCGCCTTTCCCTTTTGCTCCTCCTCACTTCCTCCACTTGTCGAATCAACACTAACAGCCCCACTCATACTTGCAATACCTTGAATCTCCTACTCCTTACTGATACTAAAGCAAATTAATCTCTGAGATTGGCTAACCGTCCTGTGCACAATTTTCTGAAACTCAGAACCTATTGATCAACTCTGAAAATACTGCAAACTAAGAAAAATATCTCTTCTCTCTGAAAACTTAACAACTTGGGCTCTAAAATCTGAAAGCACAGTGAATTAAAATGAATGCACCATCAACTCCTTATAGCCATCATTCAAAGTACGCAGCTCATAATTTGGAAACATCAGTTCTGTCTTTAATTTGACATACTGTGAACTTGAATGAAAACCTAGCCGTAGTTCCATGAGCTTGACAGGAAATCAAATTTTTAAAAGTGAATCCTCAGAGCAACCTTCCAACATTCAAAAGAGCTAACATGTCACACTGTGATTCACTAACTGTCTTACATCTCAGCTACTATTTTTGCACAACAATCAAAATACAAGCTTGTGATTGGTTACCGAATGATTCATGCCATCATATCAAAAATTGCCACCAGTTTTAGATTTTGGGATCGGGCGACTGTGCGACTGCATATAGTCTCTTTGTCATGGGCCTCTGTCACTAACCCATAGTTGATGTCAAGACATTGCGACAATATACTTTCTTTCCTTTGGCTAACCCGAGTTACCATCCGGTGATCACGCAACCCTACAGAAATCATAGTCGTGCAAGTTAACATTAACTCTTTATCTTTTCTGAGACCTTGCGACTAACCGTTGCTTTTAACCCTTTACGGTTATCTCCTTGTCGCCAAATTTTTTCATTTCATTTCAAGACTATGCGACAACACCTAGTCGCCCGATAGCGGAATCTAAAACCTGAGTACTTAATTCCAACATGACAAGTTATACGTGCCCCTTTTTCTCATCTAATGACTGCGCGATAAACCTTAATCACCAAGTCAGGAGGAATTTTCCCTTTGGGCACTTTTCTTCTCAGACTTTGCAACCACTGTTGGATCCTCTAATCTCTTTATCTGACGGCTGTCGCATAATCGCCACAAATTCCTGTATACCCTTAAATCTTTCTCAGAAATCGTGACAAAAGGAAAAGCACTTAGTCTCATTGTCGCTGATTCCATTCTCTCTTTCTGGCGACCATGCGATAAAACTTTAATATCCACTCACCTTATGACACATGTCACAAATTCATTTGTTGACTTACTGCATAATAGAAAACTGAGTCATCATTCTGTTCCTAGCGACAACCCGACTATGCCTTGCGCTAAACCTCAGACGGTTAGTCGCGAAGTCTCGGTCAAAATATCTTAACTGCCGTTCCATCTCGAGACTACGTGACTGAAGGCTTTGCCTAACTTTTAACTTGGATTTATTTGGCGATAATGCGACATGAAGTAATCGCAAAGTCTGAAGACATTTTAATAACTATTGAGAATTTCTTGCAATTACCCGACTAATCAGTGGGTCCCCTCTGCATAATGTTTTATTACAAATTTATCTTGTGACCACACGACATGAAGAAATTATAGTCTCGTAATGTCAAAGGAATATACTGAATTTAAACGAGACTATGTGACAAAAGCAAATCGCCAAGTCAGGAAAGATTAAGGAATATTCGCTTGGAGTAACACAACAAAGTGATTTGATTAAAACACATGGTTTAAGTGGACTGAAAAAGCAACAGTGAAACATAAGCGACATGACTTAGGGTTTGTTTTTCAACATTTAACACTTGGAAGGCTTAGGGTTTTATGGGTTTTTTGCAAATTGAGTTAGGTTTAGACTTGAAAACCTGAAAACTTGACACAGGTAAACCAAAAAGGAACGAGAGATAGCTGACTTAAAATCACCAGATCACAAAGAAAAGAACAGGGAACCAGGAAAACTGCCAAAACAAGGAATACAACCAACACAAGATTTGTGCGCCCATTCATTTTTTAAGTAGGACAATATTTGTCCATGTAGGTTTCCTTCTTTGGTTGTTTCATCTTAGACTTACATTCATATGCTTTGTGTCCTTTCTTGTTACATTTATAAAAAAATCTTATGAATGAAGATGTGGATTTAGGATGTGTGCCCTTGCTTTCCACAGTGATTGGATGTTAGCTTTCTTGGTCTTGGATTTGCATACAAATTATTTGGATCATCTTGATTGGGTGATTCTCCATTCTCGGTAAAGCCTAGACCAGTGTTGTTTATTCTTCATTGTCCATCTAGAAAATCGTCCATTCTTTTATTGTTTTCTTTAGCTTTTTTGATAATTTCATTATGTTGTTGCTGAATTCTAAGTTCTTGCTTCAAATTTTCATTTTCTTCCCTTAGCTCACTGATAGCTTCTATTCTTTCAATGATTTCAACATTCATTTTGTTTTCGTCTTGACTCATAAGAATAATCTGATTTGTAATCTCATGATGATGCTCTGTAATTATTTGTATTTCAGACTCTTTCTCTTGTAGCTTTTCAGTTATCTTCCTTCTATCATCAATAGCTAGTGTTCTATCTTGCTTGACTTATCTAGCACTGTTCATGACATCAATCATTCTTACCATCTATGTCTCTTGACCAATTTGCAGAGATTTCACTTCTCCAGTCATATGTTGATTGATTTCATTTAGGCTTGTGATGCTTTCTTCTGATGTGTCTGATGCTTTACTTGTATTTTATCCTGAAGACTCAAAGAAATCTGGTATCTCTTCCTCATGGTAATCTATTTCATTACAGTGAGATGCCATAATATTTATTTCATCTAACAGTTGTCTCATCTCGATTCTAGCTTCTTTATACTTCTCATAGAAAATCTGAATTTGTAGCTTCTGATTCTCTATACTCTTGTCAAGTCTTTAATTCTCTATTGTATGATCTTTTCTCTTAAGCCTTTAAGATTTTCCAAATAAGAGACTTAGCTCTGATACCAATTATTGGAATTAATGGGAAGTGTGTACTAAGAGGGGAGGGGTGAATCGGTGCTTCTATAACTTTTGAATCTTTTAACCTTTATCCTTTAGGTAATCAATTGTTTATCCAATCATCTGTTCTATGCTATCTTGATGTAAGATTTATCAATACATAAACTTAATAAAACATGTGAATATTCATAGAAACATTTATGAAAGTAATTGACACATAACACAAGATATGATATCGCAGAAAACTCCTTTTAGGAAGTAAAAACTGTGGTGGGGATGACACCCACAAATTCTTCACTATCTGTAGATTGGAAGGGGTCGGTTAAGGCTTACAATTTGATCACTTTTGATGATCTACCTGGTTAAGAGTATCTGTGAAGACCTGTTAAAGTCTACTCTATTAAGAGATTTAGCAACACTATTGAGTGTGCACTCAGTTAAGAGATTTATAGTTGGATGGTTAAATCCACCTTCCTTGAAAGGATTTTTACACTTTGCTTAACTTGTTAAATGTAAGAAAATTATAATTTGACCTGGTATATGTAATCTCCTATTGTTGATTACAAATCCATTTAAGATTACATGAATAAGTATATCACCTAATGTGATTGAATAATACCTCTGATGCTCGGTAGTCTCTGTTCTTGGTTCTTGATAACCAAATTCACCTTTTGTTGTTCTAGTTCTTGAAACTTTCAGTCTGATCCATATATGTGCTCGTATGATTCATTCATCCTCTCATCTATTCTCACATCCTTAATAATGAATGATTACAACATCTATTTATAAGATAGATTGACCTAATCAAGTTTCATGTAAAACAATATTAACTCTAAGATCACAGGTTTACAACTTTACCTTGATCTCCTAGTCTATGTGTTTTAAATCAGTTAGAATGATTAAAGCACTTACATTCATGTTTCTTGTCCCTAAAGAAATGGTTTTAAAAACAAATCAAGACTCTATAAATAGAACATGAATGTTTTATCTTACGTGGAATTCAGATCCACTTTTTGCGGACTGCAACTGAATTTTGGTTTTTGTCGGTTGCTTATGCTCTAAAGTCAGTTAGACTGTTTCTCGGTATTCCTGCTTGAAGTGTCTCTCGAGTTCCTCTTTGACTATTCTCTCAGTTTTCACTATGACCTTCTTTTTGGGTCATACTTTTGGGTTCCTTTTCATCCTTTCTATTTTCATTTTTGGTTTACACACAAAATTGTGTCATCATTTTTCTTTGTACTTAGCAGTTTTTGGTGATCTCTTATATCTATATTTTCGGTTTTCTCTTTGTCCTATCTTTTGGTGTATGCTTACCGAAAGTGTTCTTTGCATACTGATGGAAAAATAATGTCATCAAAAGGAATAATTGGTTGATATATTTACAAAGCCACTACCTAAAGATTCTTTTGAGCATCTAAGAGGTAAATTAGGGGTTCTTCGCCTATCCAATGTTCACTAAGGAGCATGAGGCATGATGCATCAATTCTATATTTTATTAGAATATCTATTTCTAAATATATGTTAGTATGACACACTTTAGGTGATTCCTGAAGTTGTGAAAATATTTTTGTATGTAATGTTTTATGAGTACATGTTAGGTATAATTCACTACTGGAACAAATTTTTAGGAGTGTGAGTTTTTGGCATTATTTTCAAAGAGGGAGAATAAAAAATTGATGAAATTTATCTATAGAGAGACATTGAGGGAGAAGAATGAATTGCTAACATTTACTCATGAAGGAGATTCAGAATGTATGTTATAGAAACATAAGATTTATCCAAGAGGGGGATTCAGATCAGAAATATCAAAGTGGAAACACATATATCAACTCAGAGGGAGTAAAATTATGTATTTAAGAGATGCCATCATCAATTTCTATAACATTGTTATAGTGGTTTCCAACAATGCCAAAGACAGAGATTGTTGATTAACTGATGAATATCTGATGGAGATGATAAAGGCCGAGTGATATCGAGTATCATGATTATAGAAATGGTTAGATCAGTTGTTGTTTTTTCATTGATGTCAAGCAATTGATTAATTTATTTTTATTATGTTACCATATCTTAAGAGGAGAATTTAAATGGGTGACAAATACAGATCAGACAATGATGAAGTAATGATGTTATAGTTGTTTTCTACTATATATTTGATGTTATTAAGTTGGTATATTTGATTGATCAAGTCAGGAACTGCAACAAATTAAGTTATGACTGAAAGAGATACTTTACCGAGATAGACTAAGTCATTTGGTAGAATGTTATGTGAGTCAGTTACAGTTATCAAGCACCGAGCACCAAGAACGAGCTAGACACTGAGCAGTGAAGAAGTCAGTTACTAAGTTGAAAAGCAAGTTTTACCGAGTATAATATACTAATATTAAATGATGATGAAATCAAATTTAATTCAAAGCGATGATGAGATGGATGAGGAAATGAATTAAATGAAGTTTTTTACAAGATCTACAATCGAGAAAATTCAATGTGAATATCTAAGGCGAAGATCAAGCAGTTATATAGAAAAATGAAGATTCCAAGAAAAGTTACAAGTTTCGAGGTAAAAGTGATTTGGTTTAACAAGTTGACAAATATGAAGAAGATGATTGAACGACTGAGCATAAAGGAAGGCAAATCAAATTAAGGGTATTAAGAGGAAAAATTATGTCTATATAAGGAATGAGAATTACACAAAGTGTAAGGCTACTGGTGAATTGAACAAAGAAGGAAAGAAGCTGAAGAACAACATTTACCAAGCAGAACAGAGAAAGACAGATTAAAGAATCTACAATCTAAGAAAGAGATCAATGGAGTATGAGATTCCAGTATTCAATTAAGCATAAAGGATCTGATCTAAGAATAGTGAGTTTTTGTTTTTACATATCAAAGTTTATTGTTTCTTATTAATATTTTTAATAGAGAAATGTCTTAACCGAGTGGATTTAACCATTCTATTTGTAAAACCTAGACTTAGGTGACATTCCAAAAGAGTGTTTGAAGACCTCTAACAAGGCCAATCCTAGCAGGGTGAAGATCTTAACAGAGCTGAGGTAAATCCCCTAACAGGGTCACATTTAGCAAATGTGTTTGTAATCTTTAACATGATAAGTTCTTAACCGAGTGTACTTCAAAAGGGTACATTTTATTATGGGTTACAATTCCCACAGAGGTTTTTCCTAAATTGGGTTTCCTCGTTAAATCTAGTTTTACTGAGTTAAATATGGTGTCAATTGAGTTATATCATGTGTTAATGAGTTAATCTGATGTTTCTAAGATTGAATGATTGATTATTGCTTATGTTATTTGGTGAATTGGTTATTTACTGTATTCAGTACTTACTGAGTGAATCAGTGAGTTCTATTTTAAGAGTTTAAGTTTTAATTTGTCTGATTCACCCCCCCCCCCCCCCCCCCCTCAGTGGGAAAACCACTTAAATATATACATGTGTTAGCTTAATATCTGGATTGCTTGCATTTTCCACATCTGATATTCCTTTGTCCTAAATCTACTGAGTGAACTCTATATCTGTATTGATTAGCTTTGTGACCATATATAAGAAATAAGGCAGAAAGAAACTAAGAGGGGGGTGAATTAGTTGTTTCTAAAATACTAGCTCTTCAAAACCCTTAAACCCTCTAACCTTTAATTCCTTATGAATAAAACCCTTATTTCTTCTTTATCATAAGTAAAGCAAGTATGCACAAATCAAAAAGCATCCACAACACATAACACAAAGATTTTAATCATGGAAATCCAAATGGAAAAACCACAATGGGGCTTGAACCTTAAATAAGACTAATACCTTGTTATAAGTACAAGCTTATTACACATGGGGAATGCACATGCATTCAAGCACACTTCCTAGATCTCACTGCTCAAAAATCCTTGGGATGCAACCTTAAGGATACTAAAAGCCTTACATTGTTGGCATTATGATGGAGATGATCAAGTACTAGATGCTTGCAGTATGTTGAAGTGTTGTCATTTCTGGAAACAAAGTCTTATAGGTTGATTGAATCCATTATAGCAATGATGAAGGTGACTGCACAAGGATTTGTCTAAGTATCTAGTGTATTGGTGATAGTACAGATAGTTTTGGTAAATTTATTGTGTGATGTTAATTCTGAGGATTCAGATGGTGTGATCTGACATGAAGTATCTATAGAATTAGTTTTTCCTACATCTATGATCGTGTAAGATGATTCTTTGTACAAGTAGAGATTTGAGGAAAACACTAGTAATATCAGTAAGAATAGTCAACAGTCAAACTGGTATACTCAAGTTGAAAAAATTGATTCAGCGGTAAAGTCAAATTTAAAGACCGATTAGTTTAAGTATTGTATTATTGAGGCTGACATTGAACATTATAATTTCCTATGTTAGTACGATCACCTATGAATTTTGATTGGGATTTAGAGGCCATCCTAACTAACACATTTTAGGTTTTTTCCATCGACCTAAATATGTTTATAAGAGATGAATTTGTTAAGATAAATGGTGTTGTTGTTGTTGCAATGATTGTGGTAGTTGAAGATAAATTTGGTATGATTAGCGAAGCACAATAAGCAGTACAAAAGTGGATTTTTCAGGTAGAAGGTCTCATCATCAGGTCATTCTTAAAGATTACTTAATCAAGGAAATTTCTAATAAACTTGAGGTTAAGATCCTTTAACAAGGTTACTCCTAATAGGGTAAGTAGGATCCTAATAGGTCTTAATACTAAATCATTTAATAAGGTGACTCTCAAAAGGAGTTTCAAATCCCTTACTAGGGTAGTTCCTAACAGGGCTTTGTAATAGATCTTAACCAGGTTATAGATACTCTTAACCGGGTATATATCCTTATCAGGGTGTTGTAATGCTCCTAACAGGGCAAATCTTATTGGTGCACTAGTGAAATTTATGGGTGATAATTCCAACTGTGGTTTTTCCCTCTAACAAGGGTTTCCACGCTAAAATATTGGTGTCTCTATGTTAATTTTGTGGATGTATTCTTTGTTATTCTTTTATGTTACATTTAGGTTTGCGTGTTGGTTACTTTGGAAGTTGGTAAAATGATTTTGTAGATCTTTGGTTTCTCTGATTCACCCACCTCTTATTGCCTTATAATACTAACAATTGGTATCAGAGCCAATGTCCCTTGAAGAAACGTAATAACTTGGGAGGGATCCTTGGATTATATGGAGGGTTTGAGATATCAGAGACAATTTGAGAAGCAACTTGCATATGCTAAGTAATTTATTTAAAGGATGAAAGAACAACTCCAAAGATCAAGAGACTAGAGCTTTATTGAACAACTATCTGAACAAAGTGGATAAGAGGAATCTGAAGAAGCTTTAGAAGAATGTTTTTAGGAGAATGAGCAGCTGTATAAAGACAAGAAAAACATCCAAAGAGAGTTAGAAGCTTTTTCAATTAGAATGGGTGAAGAAACAAAAGCAAGGAAGATAGAAAAATAAGTAAGTGCAATTGCAGAGGAATCCCTAAAATGCAAAGATAAATCCCTAAAAGCTAAGGTGGATGAGCTCTTCAATTTTGAACAAGAGGTTGGTACATTGCATGAAAATCTACATGAGACAAATGAAGAAAATCAAGAAGCCCTAAGAAAGAATGAAAATTTGAGGAAAGAAAATAAGAAACTGAAAGGTGAGTTGAAGGCTACAAATGAGTTACTCAAGAAGTTTGATGAAATTTTTGCAAAAATTGATGAACAACTCAAGAATCAAAGAATGCATGGAGAGAATCATGGTCTTGGCTACACCAGTTACAGATTTGGTGAGTCCTCTGGAATGAAGAAGGACATGAAAGATGATAAAACCTCACCAAAGGTAACCCCAAGGAGTCTTGGTAAGAAACCTTTCAAACTGGTCTGATTTAAATGTCATAAGGTTGGTCATACTACTAATGTATGCAAGGAAAATATTAGATCTAGTCTTCCAAGTATTAGATATAATGCTAGACCAATTACTTTTCATGTTTATTGTTACAATTACAACAAATATGGTCATAGATATAATGAGTGCAAGACAAGCATGAACAATCAATAGGTACAAGTGAATCAGATAAATCCTTATCAGAATGAGAACCAGTGGAATGTTACATGCTCACATTATCATAATTATGGACACATGGTTGTTAACTACATATTGAGGACAAGTAGAAGCAATGTTGGACCTTGGAGGTTAACTGGAATGACATGTTTTCACTGTCATAAGATAGATCACATTGCCAAGTTTCGTAGAGAAAAGAACAACAAGGTGAACCAATTGGTTAATCAATCAAACAAGAAAAATGGAGAGTAGATTGTGAATATTGAAGAGACAAGGGATCATATGAAAATGACTTGGGTAAAGAAGAGTGAAGAAAAATCTTCAGGAGATTCCACATCTTCAAAGGGTGTGGAGAATTCATCATCAAACTAAGACATCTTTGACTTAGGGGGTGTTAGAGATTTTTCTTGCAGAATCTTAATGTAGCATCAATGCTTGACTCTATGACTCCCAACTCCTGATTCTACAAGTAAAATACTAACTAACGAGGATTAAATCCTCCTTAACTTTGAGCTTTAGAGGCTCAGGTGGGTGTACCTCTTCTGACTTACTGCTTCATAGTAAATCTTCCAGTGGATTAGTGCCTTTGAACACTGATATTCTATATTCATAAAAAAAAACTATAAAATAATGATTTGGTTTACTTTAAATATTGACAGGCAACCCTAACCATGACTTGTGCCAAATCCTACCTAGGGTACAGAGTCAATAAGAATGTATCTCAACCATAACAGATTAATGAAACTAACTGAAAACCAAACAAAATGGCTTACAACTTGCTCTCTGCAACTCAAATCTTAAATCATCAGATGCATATATAAGTTCTAAACCCCCTGAAATATGCTTATAGGAATTATGCTCCCCTTAGAAGTAACCTGGAAACATAAATAAAAACTTGCCTTACAAGTCTATGAATTTAAAATGCCTTACAAACTAAATTCATAAGAATCCAAACATACATACGAAGACAATAAAAAATCAAACTAGGATCCCAAAGATATTCCCATTTCTTAGAATAACTTCAATACATTTTGTATCTTCTCAGACTGCTAAAACTCAAGAAATAAAATCTCGACCAGAATTGACAATCCTGCCTTGATTGATCAAAAAATTATCCGACCCTTTTACAATGAAGAAGAAAGAAGATATTGATGCAGGAGCATCCTGGGTGTAAGGGCAATCTTGCATCACCCAAAAATATTTCTGTTTTCTTTTCAATAAGGGCTACCTTGTGCAGAGCTGCTATTTATGGAAACTTGATCATACGATCTCGGAATGTTCTGATTTTGCATGTGGAGGTTCATCTCAGTCATATCAGCCTGCCAGTGAAGTTTCATGGCTAGATCAGGTCTAGTTTTGAAAATATTGAAAATTTTCGGTATTGAAAACAGGGTACAGAAACTTCGAGCTCAGTTTTGAAGGCTTTAGAGGCCCCTAATGAGGTCGAAACTTGGGCTCGATGATGCTTGCATAATCAAATTTTTGTAGAGCGCTTCGTGGCGTTTCCGAAATGGGGTTATAATAGTCAATCGGGTCAACTGGTGATGACTTATGGTCTCCGGAAGTTGGGCCACCTGAAATAGCAGAAAATAATTTTTCCTTCAAAATT
>MU223398.1:3274942-3307308 GCA_018584345.1 Thuja plicata
GGAACCTTCTCAGGCGGTGGAAATTGCCTATATAAAGAAGGCCCGTAGTGTTGTCTTAGGCAGTTCGGGGCAGTTCTGGGTGGATCGGAGTAATAATTCGAGGCTTTGTCCTACAGAATATTGTAAGGGGAATGCCCATGTGGCTTTGCATATTGTAATTCTAAAAGTTTGTTATTCCGCATTTGTGGAGATAATAAGAAGTCCATTTTCTGTTCTTGCAAATTGTTGTTGCTTCTCTGTTTCTGTTATGTGTTTGTGGTATTAAAGGGAGCACCCTTCATCAGATATATAAGGGGAAAAAAAAATTTAACCCTAACTGACACATGTCTGCTTCCAAAATACTTTTGCAAACATCTTCTCCTTTCCAAAATCTGATTTGATCTTCTTCTTTAACAAACTCTACTCACTTGCCTCTGCAAAAACCTCCCGTGAAAGCATATTACATTGGTAGAATAATATTTGAATTTGAAAATAAACATACTTTCAATGTATTTTAAACCTCATATGTCATGTGTGCATATTTATGTTTATTTTCTCACCTTTTACCTTTAATTCCCTTATTACACAGACAACACTAGATTTAGCCACTTGTCATTCCCTGATTTGTTCTAAAATCCAACTAGGTCTGCCTAGATTTATTACGAGATTGGATGACCAAGCCATCTCCTGATCTTTGAATTTTAGCACCTTGACTTTCATGATCACGAGATTTAGAGACTGGGCTATCTCCTTATCTCTAAATTCTTTCCCTAACTATAGTTATATTGGGAGATTGGGTGACTAACTATCTCTAGATCTCATAATGTTAGCACCTTGACTGTCATGATCATGAGATTGGGAGACAAGGCTATCTATTGATCTTAGAATGTTTGTGCCTTAACCATCATGATCACAAGATTGGGTGACAAGGATATCTCTTGATCTCTTAATGTCTGAGGCTTAACCACTAGAATTGTGAGATTGGGTGACTAACCATTCTCCAAGTCTCTGAATGCTTCTACTGACCACAGTCATCTTCTGAGACTTGGTGACTAAGAAATCTCTTGATCTCTAAATTTTTTAGGCTTAACCACTAGTATCATGAGACTTGGTGACTGGGCTACTTTGACTGCCTCTCTAGATCTTTGGATATTTGTACTAACCACGGTTACCTCCCAAGATTACGTGACTGAGGATCTCCTAATCTCAGAATGTTTCTGCCTTGACCACCAAGATCACGAGATTCGGCGACTGACCGCCTTCCTGACTGCCTCTCTAGATCTTAGAATGCTTCTTCCTCTACCACATCACTGATGCCATGTCATCGCCACCTCGCCTACATGGGCCCTACCAAAATTTTTTTGTCCCGAAGTCACAACTGCCTAGGGACATCCACCGAGGCACCACCTGCACATAGGCGCCAAGAGCCTCCGCTCTTCACTTCATAACAATATGCATGTGTTTTAGCATTTAAACACTTATAACTACCATTTTCCCATCAATGTGGAATATTAGTTTTGATAGTTTTAAAGTTTTTGACTTTGCGTGCGCAAAAACTTAGCTTAATTCATGCTCTAATCAGCAGACCATCATCCCCCGAGCATGGTCTCCAAGATCTCTCTAGCTCTTAACTTTGAATTAGAATGTGGGGGTTTTGGTATATAAATAGTGAAAGATGTCATTGCCCCATGCATGTGGGACAATGAATATACAACCATCAAACAACTTTTTCACTCGTCAATTGTATGAATCCATTGCACACCTTTGGAACATCTGTAGACACCCTAAATTGGTCAACCAAAATCAAAAGGGGTCAAATCAAGTCAACATCATGGATTAAATAATAAAGCCATTTAATTAATTAAATCTAAGCTAAAAGGGGATTAATTAAACTATGTAATTGATTAAATTAGTTAGTTATATAGTTTGAATTAAATAAATGCAACCCATTAAAACCCCTTACATGGCTAATTTAATTAATTATTTGATTTAATTAAATCCTAATTACTTTCAACAAAAGGGTACAAAGAATCAAAGAGCCAATGAGAAGAAGGGATGAAGAGCACATGGATTGCTCCAAGGCTTTTCTATCGTCACCACTCATTCAGGCTTTGCTATCCTCACCACTCCTTTTGTCATCTTGTCCCCCTATTTGAAACCAATCACTCAACCTTGACCTCAACTATACATTGACCTTGGTTAATCAAAATCACCCCCTACCCTTGGGAATTCCTATAAATAGGATGATTTTCTTAGTGTAAGGTTACCAATTCAATTTTAGAGTCATCATTCACATTCAAATTGCATTTTGAATTGGGCATTTAGCATTTAGCATTGAAGCATTCTTGAAGAATTCTTTTTATAATGGCAAAAACATTCATGATCACATAGAATTTGAGCATAGAATAGGGTATTTAATCTTAGTTTTCATCTTAGATCCATATCTTCATCATCGTTAGTACAATTCTCATTTTAGGGGTTGTCACTTTAGGATTCTTTGCAGCTGAGAGAATTTGTTTAGTCTTCCTAAATAGAGATCTAGGAGACTCTTTTAATTTGATTTCATCATCAAATTGGCTAACCTAGTTAGATCTTTTAAAGTTTGATTGAAAAGTATGTTAAACTAATGTTTCATGCAAGTTTGTGAGTTGTAAATTTATGAACAACATTTGGTGCCCACCGTGGGGCTCAAGCCTCACTTTATAATATAAAATTTGAAGGATTTACTTTGCAGATTCTCCAAAATCATCATAAACTTGCACCTGGTCCAAAGAATCTTGCACCTGGTCCAAAGAAGCTCGCACCTGGTCTGTGAAAGATAGAATCCGGTCTGTGAAAGATAGCATCTAGTCAGTGAAAGATAGCACATGGTCTGTGTTAGCTTGCACTTGGTCCCAATCATCTCGTACCTGGTCCCAATCAGCTCACACTTGGTCCTAATCAGCTCGCATTGGGTTTTGGATGTTAAATATGATTTATTTGAGGGTTCTATGGTGTATTTTCATGAATCTTATCATTTAGTTTAGATTGTATAACATTTAGGAAAGTGTAAATTGTATTTAGGAAAGTTTGAATCTCACTTAGTGAACCTTTTCATATCATTTACATCTTTTCATATCATTTGAAAATCTTTGCATATCATTTACATATTTTCATATCATTTGAAAATCTTTACATATCATTTGAAAATCTTTACATATCATTTGAAAATTTTTTCATATCATTTACATCTTTGCATATGGTGAAGGAGAACCCTATTTAACCTAAGTTTTCCTTTGGAACTTATGGTTTCCTTCAAGGTCCTAGTGACCTTTAGAGCATGTTAGTATCATAGGTTTCACATTGAACTTATTTTGTAAGACCTAGTTCCAAGATTGGCACTTTATAAGCCCTTGGTCAACTATTGGTCAAGGAATGTCCAAAGCCTAAATTATAGTTTTTTTTCATTTTTTTCATGTTTTGATCCATTAGGGATCACAAAATAAAGGTTTGGACCAAGTTTGGTCACCTAATATGCAAAATTGCTCAAAAAGTTGTCAAGCAACTTTTGAACAACATTGACAACTTTTGTCAAAACTTGTAAAACTCATTCCCAAATGGCTAGTTAGTTTAAAAATGAAATTTAACCATTGGGAATTCCTACATAAGCCCTTATAGGTGGGTGGTAGGATGATGATGTAATTTTGGCATTGAAATCAATAAAGATCAACCATTTCTCTGCAAATTTGTGAAATAGTTAGTTAGTACATATAGGTACGGAAGAAATTGAATATAATCCTAACACACAAAGTTGGCCCTATGAATTATCTTCCTTTTTCACTTGGTCTCATGTATTGAATATATGTACATTGCAATTTATTAAATTTTCATTCTCGTTGCCTGGTTTGTAGGCCCTAAATCAGGGTTTCAATAAGAATTGTGTATATTTATTGTTTCCACCATGGGAATTCAATGACCCTTGGTGGAAATCATGTTTTGATTGTTTTATTTAATAATATTCAGGTTGGGTTTTTCAAAGTGTAGGGAGATGGGTTTTCCATGATGCCCTAGGTGTACCTGTCCATGTGTGCACCAATCACTGAATTAGGACAGTCCACATAACTTTTGTTTGGGCATTCATAAAGACCTCAAAATTGGTTTATAAGACCCTCATACAAGCCCTCACATGATCCAATTTTTGGTTTGGTAATTGGATGCAATGAAATCTCACTTGTAGTATAAGTGCAGACCTAATTAGGCCTAATTGCAGTGGCACTTTTGTATGTCAACTTGTCTTCCTTTCATCTTCATGTTTTGGTGCTTAAGTCTAATACCTTAGGCCATAAAGGGTATCTGAATCCCTAATTTTTTCAAGGGGTTATGTGGAAATATTTTATGTAAGATCAAAAATCCTTCGAGAAAAGGCTATAAGCCAATAGGAGGGTTTCCAAAGAAACTATGTTGAAAAGGTTGCATGTGTTGAATAGGATCATTAAATCCTCATCTTAGGGACCAAAATATGTCATGTCCATGAGTTTAGGTCACCCCTAGTCCTTGGAGTCAGTTTATGGGGTATTGTTGATAATTTGGGATAAGTGCTTAAGAGCCAATCATTTGGAATTGGTGTTCTAGGCTTGGTGGAACCTAGTGAATAGGTTGCCCTATGGGTATTAGGTTGTGATAACCTAGATTCAAGTCCTTTATTTACTTGTGATAAGTGTAGAGAACTTTTGCCTCTTGGAGTTGGGGTATTGAGGGATACATTGTCCTTTTGAGTCCTATTGAGACTTCTGGTTGTCCACTCTGCATTAGCATATCATTTAAATATCTTTGCATATCATTTGAAAATCTTTGCATATCATTTACATCGTTGCATATCATTTACATATTTGCATATCATTTCGAAAATCTTTGCATATCATTTAGAAAATATTTGCATATCATTTAGAAAATTTTCATTTCATTTAGGAAATTCTGCATAAACATCTGGTCTATTTTGAGTTGCATTCGGTCTTTCTTGAGTTGCATCTAGTTTGTTTTGAGTTGCATTTGGTCTGTCTTGAGTTGCATTTGGTCTGTTTTGAGTTGCATCTGGTCTTTTTAGAGTTGCATTCAGTCTTTTTTGAGTTGCATCTCATCTTTTCTGAATTGCATCTGGTCTTTTCTGAGTTGCATCTGGTCTGTTTTGAGTTGCATTTGGTATATTCTGTATTACATTTGGTTAATGATAATAACATCAAAGTTAATTTGTATAATTGATAAAATTGATAATTAATTGATGTTTTTTATGAATTGCAGATGATTAAAAGGATTAAGTCAAGAAAAACTCGCAAAGCAATACACAAATCGCACGATTATCATCAAAGGAAGGAGGCAAGGAAGCTACACAAAGAAGCAAAAAAGATACAATTAGAAATTGAAGATGAAATGTTGGAGGAAAGGATTCAAGCATGAAATAGGTATTGGAAAATTACTAACCTTTACCAAGCATTTTATAACATCCCTTATAGTCCTTTAGATACTTCTCTCATTTGAATATGATACATCTCAAGGCTCAAAAAGCAAAGTATAGAGTACCAGATTATTGGAATGATAAGGAATCTAAAATATTGAAAAAATATGCTAAACAAATCCATAATGAAAACATAGTGGAAAAATTATAAGAAGAAGAGAAATCATATGAACATTACATCAAAATTATAAAACTCTATAAAACTAAGTTTCCATCTTTGGCGTAAAAATTTGTTCATTCATTTGAGGTGGATTTGGTTTCGATTTTCTTTCACTTTGTCTTGCTTGGTTGTTGAAACTAACATTTTGGGGAGAAAACTTGGATGCTAAGGAGAAAGAACAATCGCCACTAGGTGAGTATACAAAAATAAAAATAAACAAAATCATAAATGTGCCTAGCCTTTGCTAGCATCAAAATGAGGTATTCGTAAATCCTTATGCATATTGTTTAAATTGTGGCAATTCCATTTACACATATAGATAATGTAAAAGAGAAAATTGAAATCTTAAGTGAAGCATTAGGGATATGCCCTTCACCTTTGGTGAATCAAACTCCTTGACATTCTAAATTTGCGATAACAAAGAGCTAAGTAATGAACCAAACACCTAATTAAGCCTTATTGTTTGTGGATTAAAGAGGCTTGGAATAAAATTTGTTAATCATGTTTGGAAGTGAGGAAGTAGTAGGGATATTCTCTTCACCCTTTGGGTGGATCAAACTCCTAAACCTAATTTTTAATTTCATTTCTTGCTTTCTATATACTTGTTAGATCTTTAGTGAGCCTGCCTCCCGAGATTTGCCTTATCGAGAATGGTGAGAGGGAATACTCAAGGTTAAAGCACTTGATGGGGATGAAGCAAGTGTTAGAATAGTCCCAAGGGATAATTAAGAGGGGGGGTGAATCAGTTATCAGCTAATTTAAATATTTTCTTTTATTAACTCCAGAATACAATAAAGTAAATGCACATTCAGATAACATAATAGACAACACCACAATTTGGTTACGGGGAAACCAAATGGTAAAAACCCCGGTGGGAATTAACACCCATAATGAACTATACTTGTTTATAATAATCCTTGTTAGAAGATCTTGCAACCCTGTTAGGATTTGTTCTTTACAATGCAATAAGTATAGTGACCTGGTTAAGGGTCTGACCCTGTTAGGATTCTTTTACAAATAACCCTGTTAAGGGTGAGGACTCATTGTCCAAAAGCTCATTGCTTCAATGGTGAAGGCTACAACCTTCTGTAGAACAGATATGCACTATATTTGTTTCTCTTATGAATAGGTTACAATTTGTTGCTCCTTTCTTGAATCCAATCTTGGTAAGATAACCATCTAGTCTCTCATACCAAGCTCTTGGGAACTGTTTAAGTCCATAGAGTGCTTTCTTCAATCTACATACCATGTCTAGTTTATTTGATAGATTAAATCCTTCAGGTTGTTCTATGTAGACTTCTTCCTTCAAGTCACCATTCAGAAAGGTTGATTTGACATCCATTTGATATACTTTGAAATATTTGAATGTTGCATAGGCCAAGAATAACTTAATGGCTTCTAATCTTCTCATAGGGGCAAATGTGTTAGTGTAATCTATCCCTTTCCTCTGCACATATCCTTGACACACTAGTCTTGCTTTGTTTCTCACTACTGTACCATCTTCATTCATCTTGTTCCTGAATACCCACATCATTCTTGAAAAAATCATCAACAAACAAAATGAAATACCTTTCTTCATAATATGATCTGGTTTGAGTAGGACCACATAAATCTGTATGCACTAGGTCTAACTTGTTTTCAGCTGAGTTCTGCTTGCTCCTAAAAGAGCTCCTTACATGCTTTCCCATAACACATTCCATGCACATTGTGTCAACTGGTTTTGCAATACTTGGAAGGTCTCTAACTGCCTTGACATTGCTTACCTTTACTATATTGTCAAAATTGATATGACAGAGTCTCTTGTGACATAACCAACTATCATCCACTTTTGCAAGAAAACAACTTACATATAAATTGAGCTGAAAAACATTACCTTTTGTTTTTGAGCCTGATGCAATCATGTCTCCTTCTTTGTTTCTAATAATGCATTTGTTGTCTTTGAATTCCAAATGATAACCTTTGTCAAGTAGTTTTCCAACACTAAGTAAGTTGTGATGTAATCCATCAACATACAGAACATCATTTGTCTTGTTCTTCATCCAGGGTGATAGATCCCCTGCCTATGATAGGTTTGGGAGTGTTATCACCAAATCTAACCATACCACCTTTGTACTTGTCTAGATGAACAAATCTATCTTTATCACCTGTCATGTGGTGAGAGCATCTGCTATCAATGATCCAATCATTTTTGATGTTTGCTTTGGAAATTAGGGCTAACTCTTGTGCTTCTTTTTCATCTTCAATGTCCATTTCTTCAAGCAATTTCTCCATTTCTTTAAGGTAAAAAAATCCAATTTCATCTTCTCCTGAATCTTCATCAGTTACACCTTCTTCAGCATGATAGCATTCCTTTCTATATTTAGGTTTATAATCAGATCTGAATTTCTTTACTCTTGTAGGACACTTGGATGCAAAGTGGCCGATCTTGTTGCATGAAAAACATTTGAATGGCAACTGTCCTTCGTACTTGCCTTTGCCTTTCTTTTCTCTTTTAGAAATCATGGCAATGATTTCTTCTAATTCTTCATCAACTTCTTCTTTCTCAGCATTGCTAGAGATGTGTAAAGGTTTCTTACCATGAAGTGAGGCTTTGAAGGTTGTTTCACTTTTAGGTTCAGTCTTCAATCTTGATATCTCAAATGCAGAGATTTTACTGATCAAAGTCTCTCTCTTGAAGTCTTGTGAAAATTGCATGGTTTCATCTAGAATATTGATCTTTCTCTCATAGTCTGCTATTAATGTAGTCATCAATTTGTCCATTATGTCTTCTTCTGAAATTTCTCCACCATTATTTCTGATTCCAAAAACTGCTTCATTTATCCTCTGATTGTAGGCTCTGATGTTCTCTTCAGGTAACATCTCAAGGTTGTTGTATTTCTTTTTCCATGTCTTCCTGCATGCATTCTTTTCTTGGATATCTCCTTCAAACATGTATTCTAAATACTTCCATATTGTGTATGCCTTGTCTACTTTCTTGATCTCAGATAATTCACTGTCAGATAGTACACTTATAAGGGCTTCTTTGGCAATTGCATTAGTTTTGAATGTGTCATTTTGTTTACTAGTAGCATCATCTCTTGAGAGGCCTTTTAGAGAGGGAATAACAACTTCTTGTGTGGCTATCTCAAAGATGTCAAAACCAACACATTGTAAATGTGTTATCATTTTGTTCTTCCAATCCAGATAATTTTCTCCATCAAATTTAGGACTCTCTTTTCTAAAGTATGCCATCTGATCTACCTTAAGCTGTTAGGCTTCTTCTTCAAGGCACTTGGCTCTAATACTATTTGTTATAATAATCCCAAGGGATAACTGAGAGAGGGGGTGAATCAGTTATCAGCTAATTTAATTCTTTTCTTTTATTAACTCCATAATACGATAAAGTAAATGCACATTCAGATAACACAATAGAAAACACCATAATTTGGTTATGGGGAAACCAAATGGTAAAACCCCGGTGGGAATTAACACCCACAATGAACTATACTTATTTATAATAATCCCTGTTAGAAGATCTTGCAACCCTGTTAGGAGTTGTTCTTTACAATGCAATAAGTATAGTGACCTGGTTAAGGGTCTGACCCTGTTAGGAGTCTTTTACAAATAACCCTGTTAAGGGTGAGGACTCACTGTCCAAAAGCTCACTGCTTCAATAGTGAAGGCTACAACCTTCTGTAGAACAGATATGCACTATATTTGATGATGAATTGTAGAGTAGACCTGGTGTCTTGATCAGTTCCAATGTATTATAATCTTTCACTTCTTCTTCACATAGATCCTTGATGAATGAAACACAACTGATATTCTGCTCTGTACTTTTTTGTCTCTTATCTTCTCCTTCACACTTAGCGTTCCACAAATGAACTACTATAAGTATCTTCATCAAAGTATGAGATCATGGGACCTGTTAGGAAACTCTTCATAACATCCTTTTCAGCTTCACTAACCACGTAAGCATAATTACAACTACGCAATATAAATTGAATAGACGCGATGCTTCACAAAGTTAGCCTCACCAAATTAACTCTAACATTGCAATCTTGTTGAAACACATTTGGCGCCTTTAGATAACTATCTTCAACTCATAACTAAACTTGAATATACACACGCATATCTTGAAGATAGGCACAACCCAAGAACCAATGCAATACATCAGCTCTGTACAGACAAACTCCAGAAATTGTAACTACCACTAACAGAATTACACAACACAACTGAAACTTCATACCTGAGTCTGCGTGTATGAAAAAACCATAAACAACATGTCTAAAACATGAATATAACTGCGCAAGGCTAGATAACATCTTTATGATAAGTACATATAGAATACTAATTTATATTATATGTTGTCATCAATGACAAACATACAAAAAACTAGCTTCCAGAAGTAAATCTCCAACAGCAAGAACTAAGACAAGAAGAGAATAAGAGAAAAATGGAACTTCTAGAGCTGCAAGCAATCTTGATTCCCCAAATTGAATCAATGCAAAGGGATTTGAAGAAGGCCAAGGATTTGGTCAACAGCCCCAATGGTAGTTCACTAGACACCATCATTAGAATGGCAGCTGATGTTTCTACTCAAATTGTTATACTTCAAACACTCAAAGATGCATGGGAGTCATCCCTAGCCAATGTACAGAAGTACGCTCACATTTTTGATAAGGTATAAGTTTATCCTACTGAGTGTTAGTGTTTTTCCATGACCTTGCCAAGGAAAAGGCTAATTAATGAGGATCAAACAAATCCTCCTACACTTCGAGCTCAAAGGATCAGGCGGGTGTACCTATTGGATTCACTCTTTCAGTGAATCATGGGATGGATTCCTGCCCATCACACTACATCTGACAATCATTCACAGCTCTTTAAACAGAAAAGTAAATTGAATTGATTTTATGGATAGATGATGACAACTGCATAAAGAAGAAAAGATCAGTGCCTTGTCTATTGGGCAACAAAGTCATACAAACATATATTCACAGAAAACCCTCTAAATCCAAACATACAGGACCCAAATGAAGTTCCTTACAAATCATTCTTTTCACTCCAACACCTGGACATCAAATTCATGTGAAACCTTGAAACCTTTGAACTTGTCTATAAGATTTACTCTTTCCTTGAAAGAAACTAAAACACAAATTCATGGCTACCTTATAACTGATGCACTAAAATGCCTTACAAATTTATGCACAAAGATTCAAGATCAGACATAAAGACATCAGATAAATACTGGGAAGGGATTCCATTTGTTTTTCATTATAAACTTTTGATTCAATACATCTACATAATAAAGAACTCAAAACCAGACACACAAAATCAGGAAGCTGTCTTGCAGCATTAATTTCACCATCCCTGTACAATTGATAAGAATCTAAGATATAGAGGAATTGGAAAAAAAAATTCAGTTCACCGACACCTGTCCATCTTCTCCTAGAAAATATCTTCAACTGCTTCTTTCTGTAACTACCAAAATCTGATTTGATTTGGACTGAAAAGGCTCATAAAATCAAAATCCTCATTCTGAGACCTTTCTGGTGATATAAGATACTTGATATTTTTGAAAGAATTTGCCCCCTGAACCTTTCAAACAAACTTTCTTTCCTGTGCACATTTCCTGAATAACTTTGAAATATTTTGAATTTTTTTCAATAGTCAAACTATTGAATTGAAATGACATTTTAAAATATGTATATTTTAATCATTTTTTCTCACAATGCACCAAAATTGGACAAGTGGCATTCGCTTATTCATTCTGAAAATATATTTCTGCATCCTTGACTGGCTCCAATTTTACCTTGCGCGAGTGCACGACCAGGCGTGCCTTTTCATGACCTTGGAAAACCCTAGGTGACTGTGCAACTGAGCTTAGTCACACACTCATGCCTCATTTTTAGTCAACTACAATCCTCCAGCGACTGCGCAACGAGCTGAGTCACCCACTCACACAGGGTCTGACCTCAACCGTGAACCCTCTATGACTACGCGATGAGCTGCTTTTCTCCTCCGCGACCGCGCAACTTCATCTGCAAAATTTTGTCAGTCGGCCATCTGGGCATGCTTCCTGAGGCAAAATGCCAATTACTCACATGTGAATAGCTTCCTCTTTGTCTTCAAAGTCATATGTGAGGCTTGTTTCTTATAAAGACCACGAGGAGTTTCCTTTGCAGCACCAATGTGGGATTAATCCCCTGAGTGTTTTTAAAGACTCTATCCATTTTTGTTCAAAATTTAGGAGCCCACCATGCATTGAACTCTTCCAGCCAATGGGCCCACCAAGGAGCCTCTTGGCTTTATTCTTCAAACTAAGATATGTGCATTGTATTATAAAAATATTTTAAAAACCCCATCCACACACAATGCGGGATATATGTTACTCAAACTTTTTATGCCTTAGCGCATGCACTAGATTCTCCTTAATCTCCTGTGCAACTCCAAACACCATAGTGCATCCTCCTCTTAACTTTATGCCTAAGTCTCCTCAAACTATTTCTTACTCTCCGTTCCATCCAATCTATTATGCATGGATCTGCAATTTTTAGTTGGTAGTTTCAAATGGTTCTATTTTTGTTTCATGAGCAACACCTTGCTGGCAGATGTATTTGCCTAAGGCTCTAGACTCTCCTCCTTGCTATTTGCATTGTGTGGGATGCAAGAAACTTGCAAAGACCTTTTCTATCTCCTGCGCATTCCACTTTGCAAACACAACCTCCATATGCTATGCAACACCATTCATATGGTTTGCAATTTTTTTAAAATTAAAATATTAAAAACGTCTTCTAATTGCAAATATTGTTTGTTAATTGTAAAGATGAGGTAAATCAGATAAGCTCTGTGAGGCTCGTAGACTATAAAATTAACTGATTGCAGCTACTATACAACTCTTCAATCACTGCTCATGATGGTGCTACATTGCCATCTGGGTAATTGTTGTATGTGGAAGAACTGCTTTTATCTCCTCTGGTGCCACTTCCCCTCCTCTACATTGCTCGGCTCAAAAAACATCAAGGGCAAAGCCATTAAAGCAACTGATAACCACTTGCTGGACATCAAGCCCCAGCTCATCCAGAGCTCTCATGGCAGACAGGAGCAATCTGGGCTATCTTGCACAAAATATATGGATATTCAATGCCCTTATGTCTTGTGTCATCACCTCCAGCGTGGGTTCTTTGCTTATGTTTTCTACAATGTTCAATCAATAGGATGAGTTACTTTCAAATATAACACCAGGATTTTAATGTGTGGGGTCTCCTTGGTATTTAGAAGACCTCCTTTTCCATAGCTATATGGCGCTTAAGCCACTGCTGGTCTTTAGCGCAGGGTATATTGTTTAAATTTTATTCAAATTTCCCAAGCGTGGGCTCCTCTTGCTTTTGGCATTTAGCGCCAACTCCTCCATTATGTTGTGCAATCTCTAACCAATTTCCATTGTCTAGAAATGGATTCTTCACCTCCATTTTTCAATTGTATTTGCTTTGAATGTTTTTAAAGTATTCAAACCTTGTGCTGACTCTTTCTTGTGTTGCCTAGATTCCATGATTTATTTCTTGTGTAATTTCCAAGTTTGATTGTTTTCTATTTGTATTGGCATCTTGTTTCCAAAGCCTCTAACTTTAATATCTCACCTGTGCAAGAAATTTGAGACACGACAAAGACATTCAATTTGTGGCCTAAGTGGAATCTCCCTTCCAATGACATAAGATAGATGCTAATTAATACACAAAAAGATCTCCACCAAGTATGAAACCCAGTTGTAAAACACTTCGGCTTTCTCTCTATCCATCAGCAGTACATTGTTGCAATTACACCTGCCGATGCTATTAGCAATTCTTTTTTATATCAACCATTTTGGTTTCATGCGCATGAGCTTTTCCTTCTTATGCATTGTACAACCCTCGGGCACTTTGACCAATAGCATCATGTGTCAATTCAAATTTATGAAACTTTTAAAGTTTTGAAATATTTTCTGACTTCATCCAAGAACATTCTCCACTGATCAAAAATGTTCATTCATGCATCACCCCTAGATCTCTGATCATCTTGATTTAAATTCATAAAGGAATTGATCATTAAAATTACCCAATTTTGCCACTTTAACAATCTGCTTGATTTAAAGATAATGCTGCATTGGTCGGCTTTAAAAATTGACCAAATCAAATGACCGGAACCTTCACCTTGGCACATTTATTCCATGGTCAATATTATTCCATACTGAAAAATGACACCTGATAAAATCCAACAAGTCACAATATTTTAAACATCCAAGTTGCCTATTCAGAACAATTCTGCAAATTACCCTGTCAAATAACAATGAAACACGTCTGGTTTTGACTTTGAAAACAAGTCAAATAACCTCCTAAAGATTCGAGCTTCTAAATATTGGAAAAATGTGATATGGAGAGAATGAATTTAGAAGGAAAACTCATGACGATCAACCAATCACATTTGGGAGATCCTTGAAGATAGCCACTTGGAATTACAGAAAATGACAACATGAAGAATATCAATTTCTGCAAATGAAAAGAATCTTGAAAAGTGTGTAAACAAAACCCTCAGGACCTGAAACTTCGCAAAATTGAAATAAATTTGGTCTACAATACAGGGAAAACATTTTTGTGATGTGACCAATCACAAGATTCCTCTTATAATATCACGAACAGGGCCTCTAACCAAACTGTGCAACTAAACTGCATTAATATGTTAGAAACTGCGAACGAAATCAGGCTAGCAAACTACCCAAACGAATTCATCATGACCTAAAAATATTCACGGTATCACATTTCCATGCCTAAAATATGAGGGAAAACTCAATTATCCATGGCATTCATCCGGATACACATTTGCAAGACCTCAAAGTAAGCTACTTCAAAATTCTGCATTTGACCATTTGACAAATTGATAGAAAATGCAAACGGAATAAGTTTAGCAAACTAACCAAATGGATTCATCATAACCTAAATACAGAGACTCAATAATTATATGACCTCTATAATACAGTACAAAAGGAATTGTTTCGATTAGGTCACAAGGTCAAAATCTATAATTGGTCAAATGGGGCTACTCAGAATTCTGGGCAGAACAAAGAAACGAGACATTTCTGGAAAACCAACTTTGAGGGATTGGAAAATCTATCAAACAGATTCAAAATGGATTGATCTCTGGAACATAAGTTCTCTGATATACATACTAAACAATCCCAAAATGGCGGGCCATGAAAATTTTCTGGGTACGAGATATTCAAATGCAAACAGGGCCTGCTACAGCAAACTTACACTAAGGTAAAAATGCAGATTTGGACAAGCACCTCCGAATGGCCATCTCCAAAACATGTCTAAACTGAAATCTAAGGGTTGGAACCCACTGCATATTCCAAATGAAAGGTGAGGAACATGTCTCCCATGCGGTTTTTCACACAAATCAATAGGCCTCTTTTTGCATGTGTTCAAAGTAAGGATTCTCCGCAAGTTTTTTAGGGGTTATTGATCTTGCCTTAGAAGAAATATTAGTATAGTCACTCCAAATTTCTCCAAAATTTTAGAGTACTAACATTGGCTCTATCTGGGGATGTGTGCCCCATGTGGGCATGCAGAGAATTCAGAATCATTGGTATGGCAGACCACTCACAAACAAATCAGATTTTTCTCTTCTCTCTTGACTTAAAAACTCTCTCTTCTCAAACTGGGAAACTTATTAAAAATGACACACCACACAACTGAAAACAAAGCAACTTCACAAATATACAAATTATTCACAAAATCCATAGGCCCTTCCTCGTCTAAAATCAACACTTACCCCTATCAAAAATATGGTTCTCATCTCCATGAATCACGGATAAACTGAAAACATCTCTTTCATTTGCCTGATCCAACACATTTCCCCGAATCTTCAGCATATCACATATAAAATAATTAATACCTTTACTGTCAACATGAATCGGGACATCACAAAAGTACAAAATGTGTTGATCACTATGTAACACAAGGCTGACACATTCTTTTAAATTTCCAACCGGCTGAAAAGAAAAACATTCCAAATCCACTACATGGCTGGAAGGATGTTGATTTAATTCAACTAATGCTTTGACAACAAAGGAAAAAGATTCATATTCCATCCAATGTGTATCATGCAAGAACTCAAGTGAATCATGATGAACTACCACTTGTGACTTCAGATTTGGCTTATCCTGAAAAACATCAGCATGCTGGATTGGAAAAATAAAAGACTCACTTTCTATTTGATAGTTGACATGTTCTTGCTGATTCATTTCAACATCTTTAAATGACAATGCATCAACAATTTCATCATCATCCCATGCTTGAAAAAATGAACATACCTCTGGCTGAAGAAAATAATCTGAAGGAGAATCTAAATCCTCTCTCAGCTCCACATCAAACATTTCAAACTGTGGTTCCAATAAATCATCAGGCAGTTCATTGCACATATTATCATTTTGGCACATGTCTCTTTGATGTAAATCAGTGTTATAGGAAATATTATCAGCATGATTAACTTCAACTTGGCAAAACATTGATTCTTGCTGAAAACTTTCAAAGGTCGGTTCATACAAATCTGACATTGACTCACCTACAACAACTTCATAATGATTTTCATGGTTCTTAGGATCAACAACTTTGCATGACAAGTCATAAGATGAAAGCGTACAAACTAAAAAATTAGTATCATCATCATTGTTATCTGACACAAAAGAATTCAATATTGTCTTAGACAAATCTTCATCTTCACAATCATCTCCAACACATGACAAGACTTCCTCTTCTTCACAAGGCTGCACATAAACCATCACTTTATCTTCACAAAGATCAGAGCCATTGTGGATCCATGGATCCTCTTCCTCAGCCGATTTCTCATAAACATCCTCACTGTCAGCATCAGCAAACTCTTATAGGACTTCATCATTTGGGGTTGCACAATCATTGTCTAATAAAACACTTGCCTCCTCTTTACTTTCCACATTTTGCTTTGAAACATAATTTACATCATGGTTATTAAGATCATCAGGGATAAAGATACTTTGACAGTGATTTTATTTTATCAATCCACACCTATCTACTGTGTTTGAAATATTATGATAGTGAATTCCAACAGATGGAAAACCCCTTGGAATTATTCCATATCTTAAATTATTTTCAATGCCCATTGTTGTTATAAAAGTCTGATGCAAAGTTATGGGCTGCTTGTCTCTTAACAAGTAACTTATCTTTTTGCCAAATGCCCCAAAATAAACAACCAAGAAAAAAGCATCATTTGGTCTAAACTCCTTTGGGATTTGACCCAATATTTCTGCAAATCTGAGATTGAAATGAGGGATCAACTCACCATTCTTTATTTTTATCTCCATGAAATCCTTCATTGCTGCAACTGGATTGATCTTTTTTCCAAACCGCTCCAGAAATGAAGATCTTAACTCCTCCGACAAAGAGATAGAACATTCTGGCAAAAAGGAGACCCACCACCTTGCATCATCTATTAAAGATTGGATAAAAAATTTCATAACGCTATCCTCCCATTCAATGTCAAAATCTTCAATTAATTCCATGAACCTTTTACAATGCTTCTCATCATTCTCATCTTTCTCACCCCTGAATCTAGGCGATTTTTCTCTAATTTCAGGTGGAAAAGCATTTGGGGAACCATGAATACCAATAAAATTTAGAGCTACATATAATTTATTACTGAAACCCCTCTTCAAATTATAGGGTTGTGGCTGACTGGAACCCATGGTTAAATGATTTACTAACTTCTCTCCCAAATGAGCATGAGATCAAAATATAAGCATACTTCTCAAAAATGTACAAAATATATTCAGCAACCGAGAAGCATTTCAACTTATCACCATTTTTTCCTTTTCTTAGTGCTACTTCACTTCATAAGGAAATTTTCTTTCACATGAAAATATAAGGATTACCTGGAAGGAAATTGCGGTTGTTGCTCTTATTTCTTTAGTGGGAAATTTGGCAAATCTAGAGCTTTCTTGATATCTCCATCAGGTTCTTTTCAACATAGTCGTCACCTCCTTGCAGAGGAAAATTTTCAAACAACAAAAGCCATTTGACACATATAATTTATTTCTAGGTTCTCTCCAACCAGCAAAGCCGCACAAATCTTTCTTATAGGTATCCTTATACAGATCTAAAATAAATTTCAGACTCTAATTCTTGACTCTTTCTCTCAACCAGATTTTGGGGTTAACATAGCAAAGAAAGGAAATAACTCTCCTATACTCACTGATTTTTTACTTCAGCAATTCCCTAGTAGAGTCGCCATTATGTTATCATTTTTCCCTGACCTTGCCAAGGAAAAGTCTAATTAATGAGGATCAAACAAATCCTCCTACACTTCAAGCTCAAAGGCTCAGGCGGGTGTACCTATTGGATTCACTCTTTCAGTGAATCATGGGATGGATTCCTATCCATCACACTACATCTGACAATCATTCACGGCTATTTAAACAGAAAAGTAAATTGAATTGATTTTATGGATTGATGATGACAATTGCATAAAGAAGCAAAGATAAGTGCCTTGTCTATTGGGCAACAGAGTCATAAAAATATATATTCACATAAAACCCTCTAAATCCAAACATACAGGACCCAAATGAAGTTCCTTACAAATCATTCTTTTCACTCCAACACCTGGACATCAAATTCATGTGAAACCTTGAAACCTTTGAACTTGTCTATAAGATTTACTCTTTCCTTGAAAGAAAGTAAAACACAAATTCACAGCTACCTTATAACTGTGCACTAAAATGCCTTACAAATTTATGCACAAAGATTCAAGATCAGACACAAAGACATCAGACAAATACTGGGAAGGGATTCCATTTGTTTTTCATTATAAACTTCTAATTCAATACATCTACATAACAAAGAACTCAAAACCAGACACACAAAATAAGGAAGTTGTCTTGTAGCATTAATTTCACCATCCATGTACAATTGAGAAGAATCTAAGATATAGAGGAATTGGAAAAACAAATTCAGTTCACCGACACCTGTCCATCTTCTCCCAGAAAATATCTGCTATTGCTTCTTTCTGTAACTGCCAAAATCTAAATTGATATGGACTGAAAAGGCTCATAAAATCAGAATCCTCATTTCGAGACCTTTCCGATGATATATGATACTTGATATTTTTGAAAGAATTTGCCCCCTGAACCATTCAAACAAAATTTCTTTTCCGTGCACATTTCCTGAATAACTTTGAATTATTTTGAAATTTTTTCAATAGTCAAACTATTGAATTGAAATGACATTTTAAAATATGTATATTTTAATCATTTTTTCTCACAGTGCACCAGAATTGGACAAGTGACATTCACTGATTCATTCTGAAAATCTATTTCTGCATCCTTGACTGGCTCCAATTTTACCTTGCGTGAGTGCGCGACTGAGTTGAATCGCTCAGTCGCAACACTTTTTCATCACTTTGCAAACCTTGTGCGAGTGCGTGACGAGCTGAGTCGCCCACTTGCATGCCTTTTCATGACCTTAGAAAACCCTGGGCAACTGCACAACTGAGCTCGATCGTGCACTTGCACCTCATTTTTGGTCAACTCCAATCCTCCAATGACTGCACGACGAGTTGAGTCGCCCACTCGCGCAGGGTCTAACCTTGACAGCGAACCCTCTGTGACTGCGCAACGAGATGCTTCTCCTCCGTGACCGCGTGACTTCATCTGCAAAATTTTGTCAGTCGACCTCCTTTGCACCAATGTGGGATTAATCCCCTGAGTATTTTTAAAGACTCTATCCATTTTCATTCAAAATTTAGGGGCCCACCATGCATTGAAGTCTTTAAGCCAGGGGCCCACCAAGGAGCCTCTTGGCTTTATTCTTCAAACTAAGATTTCTGCATTGTATTATAAAAATATTTTAAAAAACCCATCCACACACAATATGGGATATATGTTACTCAAACTTTTTATGCCTTAACGCACGCACTGGATTCTCCTTAAGCTCCTGCGCAACTCCAAACACCATAGTGCATACTCCTCTTAACTTTATGCATAAGTCTCCTCAAACTATTTCGCAGACTCCATTCCATCCAATCGATTATGCAGGGATCTGCAATTTTTAGTTGGTAGTTTCAAATGGTTCTGTGTTTGTTTCATGCGCAACACCTTGCTGGCAGATGTATTTGCCTAAGGCTCTAGACTCTCCTCCTTGTTGTTTGCATTGCGTGGGATGCAAGAAACCTGCGAAGAACTCTGCTATATCTTGCACATTCCACTTTGCAAAATACAGCCTCCATATGCTAAGCAACACCATTCATATGGTTCGCAATGTTTTTAAAGCTAAAATATTAAAAACGTCTTCCACTTGCAAATATTGTTTGTTAATTGTAAAGATGAGGTAAATCAGATAAGCTCTGTGAGGCTCGTAGACTGTAAAATTAGCTGCTTGCAGCTACTATACAACTCTTCAATCACCGCTCCTGTTGGTGCTACATTTCCATCTGGGTGGTTGTTGTATGTGGAAGAACTACCTTTATCTCCTCTGGCGCCACTTCCCCTCCTCTACATTGCTCGGATCGAAAAACATCAAGGGAAAAACCATTAAAACAACTGATAACCCCTTGCTGGACATCAAGCCCCAGCTCATCCAGATCTCTCATGGCAGACAGGAGTAATCCAGGCCATCTTGCATAAAATATATGGATATTCAATGCCCTTCTGTCTTGTGTCTTCACCTCCAGCGTGGGCTCTTTGCTTATGTTTTCTACAATGTTCAATCAATATGATGAGTTTCTTTCAAATATAACGCCAGGCTTTTAATGTGTGGGGTCTCCTTGGTATTTAGAAGACCTCCTTTGCCATAGCTATATGACGCTTAAGCCACTACTGGTCTTTAGCGCAGGGTATATTGTTTAAATTTCATTCAAACTGCCCAAGCGTGGGCTCCTCTTGCTTTTGGCATTTAGCGCCAACTCCTCCATTATGTTGTGCAATCTCTGACCAATTTCCATTGTCTAGCACTGGCTTCTTCACCTCCATTTGTGAATTGTATTTTCTTTGAATGTTTTTAAAGTCTTCAAACCCTGCCCTGACTCTTTCTTGTGTTGCCTAGATTCCATGATTTATTTCTTGCGCAATTTCCAAGTTTGATTGTTTGCTATTTGTATTGGCATCTTGTTTCCAAAGCCTCTGACTTTAATATCTCACCTGTGTAAGCAATTTGAGACATGACAAAGACATTCAATTTGCGGCCTAAGTGGAATCTCATTTCCAATGACATAAGATAGATGCTAATTAATACACAAAAAGAGCTCCTCCAAGTATGAAACCCGGTTGTAAAACACTTTGGCTTTCTCTCTATCCATCAACATTACATTGTTGCAATTACACTTGTCGATGCTATTAGCAATTCTTGTTTATATCAACCATTTTGGTTTCATGTGCATGAGCTTTTCCTTCTTATGCATTGCACAACCCTCAGGCACTTTGACCAACAGCATCATGTGTCGATTTGAATTTATGAAACTTTTAAAGTTTTTAAATGTTTTCTGACTTCATCATAGAACACTCTCCACTGATCGAAAAATGTTCATTCATGCATCACCCCTAGATCTCTGATCATCTTGATTTAAATTCATAAAGGAATTGATTATTAAAATTACCCAATTTTGCCACTTTAACAATCTACTTGATTTAAAGATAATGTTGTGTTGGCCGGCTTTAAAAACTAACCAAATCAAATGACTGGAACCTTCACCTTGGCACATTTATTCCATGGTCAATATTCTTCCATACTGCAAAATGAAACCTGATAAAATCCAACAAGTCACAAGTTTTTAAACATCCAAGTTGCCTATTCAGAACAATTCTGCAAATTACCATGTCAAATAATAGTGAAACACGTCTGGTTTTGACTTTGAAAACAAGTCAAACAACCTCCTAAAGGTCCGATTTTCTGGATATTAAAAAAATGTGATATGGAGAGCATGAATCCAGAAGGACAACTCATGACGATCAACTAGTTACTTTTGGGAGATCCTTGAAGATAGCCACTTGGAACTACGAAAAATGACATGAAGAATACTGATTTCTGCAAATGAAAAGAATCTTGAAAAGTGTGCAAACAAAACCCTCAGGACCTAAAACTTTGCAAACTTGAAGTAAATTTGGTCTACAATATAGGGAAAACATTTTCCTGATGTGACCAATCACAATATTCCGCTTATAATATCACAAACAGAGCCTCTAACCAAACTGTGCAATTGAACTACATTAATATGTTAGAAACTGCGAACGGATTCAGGCTAGCAAACTACCCAAACGGATTCATCATGACCTGAAAATCTTCACGGTAGCACATTTCCATGCCTAAAATATGAGGGAAAACTCAATTATCCATGGAATTAATCCGGATACACATTTGCAAGACCTCAAAGTAAGCTACTTCAAAATTCTTCATTTGACCATTTGGCAAATTGATAGAAAATGCAAACGGAATGAGTTTAGCAAACTGACCAAATGGATTCATCATGACCTAAATACAAAGACTCGAGAAGTATATGACCTCTATAATACAGTACAAAAGGAATCATTTTGATTAGGTCAAAAGGTCAAAAGCTATAATTGGGTAAACAGGGCTAGTCAGAATTCTGGGCAGAACAAAGAAATGAGACATTTTTGGAAAACCAACTTTGAGGGATTGGAAAACCTATCAAACAGATTTGAAATGGATTGATCTCTGGAACATAAGTTCTTTGATATACATACTAAACAATCCCAAAATGGCAGGCCATGAAACTTTTTTGGGTACGAGATATTCAAATGCAAACAGGGCCTGCTACAACAAACTTACACTGGTAAAAATGCAGATTTGGACAAGCACCTCCGAATGGCCATCTCCAAAACATGTCGAAACTGAAATCTAAGGGTTGAAACCCACTGCATATGCCAAATGAAAGGTGAGGAACATATCTCCCAAGTGGTTTTCCACACAAATCAATAAGCCTCTTTTTGCATGTGTTCAAAGTAAGGATTCTCCGCAAGTTTTTTAGGGGTTATTCATCTTGCCGTAGAGGAATTGTTAGTATAGTCACTCCAAATTTCTCCAAAACTTGAGAGTACTAACACTGAGCACTAAAAAATTTTGGTTTTGGCATATTTGTCAAAAAGGAGGGATAATATAATATGTATGGATATAGTACATAAGGGAGATATCAGTATGTGTATAGGGGGTGTTGCACAATATTTTGAAAATTTTGATCGAGTTATGGTATGTTATAATAATTATTATATACAGAGGAGTTGTACAAGAGATATACAAAATTTTGATGACTTTGAATTTTTTGTCAAAATGTCAACTAATGCCAAAGGGGGAGACTAATACTCCTATAAGATATTTTTTTGTCATTAGTTTTGTCAAACTCATGATAGTCAATAGAGATAATCGGTAAAAGGAAGAATACACTAAGGCAGATATTCGGTAAAGAAGAGTATCAAAGACACTGAGTCACCCAGTACAGTTTGTCACCGAGCATATGTTATGTCATTGAGAAAGATAAGAGCACATTATCAAATACACTAGATCTAACATAAAAAAATTCAAATTTGAATACATTGAACCTGGATGCCAAGTGGGAAATATTTTACAATATTCAAGGTAAAAGTTAGGTAGAACATTGGGATTGCAATAACATGATTGCACATGATCACGAGGAAACTCAACCAATGAAAGACAAGCATAATAAATGTGTTGGGAATGAAACCAACCTTTCACAGCTTCAACTCCACTACAAAAGAAGAAGGATTTAAATTAGGTTAACCACCTTAAGATTATATAAAAGGAACATAACATGAAGATAACAGATAATGGTGAATATTGAAGAGACAGAAGGAGTTATAGCGACAAAGCTACAGGAGTTAGAATGAAAAAGTTCTAAGGTGCAGAACAGATAAGTTACCGAGTGTAGAATGAGGTAATGCACTTACAGATCATAAAGAGTTTGAATAAAATTATGGCTGATGCATAATTGTAGACATATTTGTAATAGTTTTTGTAATAGCTAGAAGAGTAGAAATCCCATTCAGTGGGTGGGCCCAAATAGGTATTATTTTTTAAATCCTCTAGCTAGGTACATCTCTTAGATGAGAGATTGTAAAATCCTTTAACAAGGTAGACTGCATAAGTCTTTTGTGCTCTTAACTGAGTATAATGCTACTAACAGGGTAAGCTATCAGAAGTAGCTAACATTGTAGCTCTAACCGAGCAACCTTTATACTACAACAGTGAAGGATTGTGGTGTCATTCCCACTGTAGTTTTTCCTCTAACAAAGGATTTCTGCATGACCAAAAATCATGGAGTTACATGTCATGGTTTTCTGATTTACTTTACATGATTTTCAATGTTTTTATGAATAAAATTTAGTTTGGTGAAGAGTAAAGAATAGTAGTTAAAAAATTTATAAGTATGGATTCACCCCTCCCCTCTCAGCACTTACCTTTCCATAGATTAATCCAAAAACTACCCTTGTTCCTAATCAAAAGTCACGTCAACTTAAGGATAAAAAAGTAAAGTTTCTTCTAAAGTTATGATTTTTCCAACATTTGATATGAAGCATTGTTTATCTCAAATGAAGGTTTCAGTGCCATTAATTGAGATGCTAAAGATAAAATAACACAGAGAATTTGCATTCTCATTACTTTCAAATATACCTGATATAGTTGATTCTTTTACACAAAGCACTGAATCAAAAGGAAAAAATGAAGAGCAAGAAATACCTTGTATCTATGGTTGAAACATAATTACTCAAGAGCCTTTTGTTAGCACTTACAAATTTCTGCTAGGTTTCATGTCTTCTTCTCAAGCCTCTACATTTTTTTCTGGCCTTTGGCCTAAAGCCCTAAGTCTTCTTGTGTTAAATTCTTGGAAAAACCCTAATCCCTCAAGACCTGTTCTATTATCTTGTTACCTTTTCTGAGCCACTAAGAATCTTTTTAATTCATGTGTATTTTTACTTTGCCTTTGTCATGTAATCTCCCAACCAAGATTGAATATTGCTTTTCCTTTTGAGATTACATGCGCGTCATTGATATGTTCATGTTCATGTTCATGTTCTAATCATGTGGTTGGCACTAAGTCTCTAGATCAAGTTCAAGTTCAAGCCTTTCTTTAGCGATCTAGCAAGGACCGTAGATGCAGATTTCATCATGTGGCCTTAACCAAATCTCTAGATCAAATCATGGTTAGTGTTTTCATCCAGTGAATTGGTGATCTAGTTTATCTCCTAATCTTGTAATGGAACCCAAGTAAAGGTCAAGTCAAGTCAAGTTTATTTGGAGATTCAGCAATAAGCTTATCTCTGAATCTCATAATCAAAGATGAGTTAAGTTAAAGATCTCGATATTAGGCCTTGGCCATTGATGCAATGTTGATCTTATGGTTGTTGCTTAATCTTGGAAATAATTAGTCAAGTATAAGTATATTCATAGATTTAGTGTTGATCGTCGATAGAGATCAAGATCTACGGTGTGCGCATGATCTCAAAACCAAATCATAGTTAATAAAAGTATATAGAAACTTAGAGATACAAAGGAATGAGTTGATCAAAGTTAAAGGCTAGTCAAAGGCTAGTTAGATTCCAAGTATAGTTACAAGATTTATTTGATGATTGGCGTTAAAACTCTATGCCCAAGATGAAGGTAGTTAACCATTGAGCCATTGCGCATGTGTGCCATGTGGCATGGATGATGTCATAGTCCAAGGCTTACTAAAGGCAATTAAAGGTTAGATGAGTGGGAAAAGATCTAGAGAATGGAATAAATCCTTGATGGATAGATGTTCACAAGATAATGTTTGAGGCATTGCGCTTGTGTGAAACCTGGCAGGATCTGATCTAAGAGCTCGGATAACTTAAAGGTAATCAACGAATGTGTTTTAAAGTTGAACAAGGTTTTGATCTCGGTCATCCAAGTTGTATTTTGTACCACCTATAGCCGTTATAATAGAAATTCAAATATTTGAATCTGTCTCAAAAGGTTTCATGGCGGTGGACTGATATTTTATCTCAAAGCCATTAATGCTTAGATCTGATCTTGTGGGTTGACTATGCATAGCTATTGAACAATGTAGGGATTTAAATATGATATGGAAAGATACATTTATGACCAGAGTTGAAAGATGGGGTTTCTAATTACAGGGATAAATACATATAGAGTTGTCTGGTCTCTTCTGCATTTATGTTTAACTTCTTTCCATGTCAAGGCTTGGAAATTCTTGCACCTCAGGGTACTGCGCTCACATCCATGGATTAGGGCAAATTTATTGTAGATTAGATTTGCATAGATTGAAGAGAGATAGGATTTTAACTTGATCAAAGAATTGAAGGCTTGCATTAACTATTTGTAAACCCTAACCCCAAATGGTCTGATTCTTGTTGCATTCATGTTCCTATAAAGGAATATTCAGGACCATTTAGTAAGGCCTAGAAAATTGGGAAAGTAGAAAGCATTAGACTTATACTTGTTTCTAGTCTAGGATATAGCAGATGTTGTTCAAACTGTATTAAAGCATATAGAAATTTGTATGATATTTTTCATATTGTCTAATTTTGTGTTTCCTTGTCATATTGTTGCAAAAACAATATTTCATTATACTTAATATATGTCTTCTTAGATTTAAGTCTCTCCTTTGTGTTATCTGTTGAGTTGTAAGTTTTTTGGCTTACTGTATGAGTCTTGCTTATACATATATGTATTCCACAAGTCTGTGATCTTAGATAAAATTAAAATGCTTTGGATATTACATTGATTCTATTGGATTATCTTCTTGAGGATCTTGTAGTGTGTAGTCTGAGAGATTTTATGTTTATGACTTTGAATCTATACCAAAAGGTTGTTTCAGTTTCAATATTGTATTTAAGATTTTACCCAATGGATAAGGCACTGATCCAGAACTAGTATATTGTGTGGAGATATATGTCTAATATGTTTGGCTATATTTTGTCCCTAAATATAATCAAACTCATTATATAATTCTTTACATTTACATTTTTTTGTTGTTATTCTTCCATGGTAGTGAAGAGTCAATGAATGCTTGGTTGGAATTTAGTACTTACTTGTCATTTATTTGTTGTTCAAATCCAGAAGTAGAAGGTGTTGTAAAGAGTTGAGTTTTGTCTGGATTAGTTGTACCCACCTTGGTTTTGTAGATATAGAAGTGTAGAGGGCAGTCTTGTCCCTATAGCTGGTCCAGTTATCTTACAGATCTTTCACACTTGGAGCCAACCACTCCTAATATCAGTCTTAAGATATATTGGTTGCTTCTCAAAGCGTAATAGTTCTAAACACCAACATCTTCTCAGGTGGGTCCCTTTTATGTTACTTTACTTGTGAATAATATGTTGATAAAGAATTGTATGATTGATTCTGAAGCTGGAAAACATGATGCCTTATGGTGTTATGAAAGAGTGAGGTATGAGAGAATACACTTCTTTTGGAATATTTTATGCTATGTACAAGAGAGGTTCTTATGGTTGGAGCCCTAAAGGGTATTGAAGTCAAGATTATTGCATTCCCTGAAGCTACATTTAAAATGGATATTGTTATGGTTGGTACACAACCCCATTATCGAATGTTGTTATCAAGGAATTGGGTAGCAACTATTGGAGGCCATGTACAATCATATTTGTCCTATGATGTCATTCTTGTCAATGGGAGTAAGGTTAAGTTATATTGAGAGCCACTTTCTCCAGTATTGGTTGAGAAAGTTGACCCAAAAATACTGAACTATTTCATGGATGCAGATATGGAGAATTTTAGAATTGAACAAGTTTAGCACCAATTGAAGAATAAATACCCACTTATAGATGAATTGAAATCACAACATCATGAAATATGGAAAATATACTTTGATGGAGCCTTCTCTAAAGAAAGTTTGGGATCTGGTGTACTATTTATTTCTCCTTTAGGTACTAATTTTAAGTACTCATTTTTGTTGGGTTTCCAATGCACAAATAATATAGACAAGTATGAAGCATTGTTGTTGGGTTTAGAAATTGCAATCAAGCATGGTATTAAGTTCTTAAGGGTTTTAGGGGATTCAGAGTTAGCAGTCTCTCAAGTTAGGTCTAAGTATGTTGCTAAGAATGATAGATTGAAACAATATAAGCATGTTGTTTGGGAAAAGATTGAATTCTTTGATGCATTTCCATTGAGTGGGTAGAAAGATCAAATAACATCATGGCTTACTTCTTAGCTAATGTTTCTATGAAAAATGATGATATAACATTAGTTGGAATCTCTACCATAGAGACCAAGATTAGTCCTACTATCCCTGAAAATATATATAAATGACAAGTTTTTGAAAATGATAGTGACATTATCACATTCATCCAATGTTTAGATAATTATGAAGGTCAGAGAAAATTGGTTGTGATGCTTTATAAGTGGAAGTTATTGATGACAAGGAAACCATATTTGGCGGTGAGATTGTCCATTTGCAGACGAATGAGATCCCTAAGGACTTGGTTGAACTAGAGGGAATTTTCAGGGATAATGACAGTCATTTATATAAAAAATATTCATCCAAAATGGAGGAATTGGAAGAGATAAATCTAGGGTCAGAATCAGTCCCTAAGTTGGTATATATTGGAAAAAATTTATCCCCACATATAAGATCCAATTTGATTAATCTGTTAAAAAGGTATGTAAGCATGTTTTTCTTGGTTCTACGAGGATCTTAAGGCTTACAGGGAGGATCTATTCCAACATGAAATTCCTCTAAAATCTGATGTCAAGCCTTTTAGGCAAAAACAAAAACTAATTAATCCATTGCTAGCTCCAAAAATGAAATAAGAACTAATGAAGCTTAGGGATGCTAGGATAATTAAACCAATAAAACATTCATCTTGGGTATCCAATTTAGTGCCAGTTAGGAAGAAGAATGGTGACATTAATCTATGTGTTGATTTTAGAAACCTAAACATAGTATCTTTTAAAGATAACTATTCTTTACCAAATATGGAAGCTATGTTGCAAAAGGTTACATGTTGTGATCTATTATCAATGACGGATGGATTTTCTGGTTATAATCAAGTACTAGTTAATGAATCTGAATAGTTAAAGACAGATTTCACTACTCCATGGGGTACTTATGTGTATGTGAGAATGTCTTTTGGCCTTATAAATGCAGGGGAAACTTTTCAAAGAGAAATGGATGTGGATTTTCAAGGAATTCATTAATGTGATCATGGTAATATATCAGGATGATCTGACTACCTACTCAAAAAGGGTTGAGGACCATTGTAGGTATTTAGAAAATATCTTTAATAAGGCTTTAGAATACAGAGTGGCATTAAACCCAAAGAAGTTATATTTTGTTGTGACAAAGGGTAAATTATTAGGACACATAGTATCAAAAGAAGGAGTCAGAATTAACCCTGAAAGAATTGAAGCTTTCAACAAGTTGCTACCTGCCAAAACTATTAAAGGTGTATAATATTTCCTAGGCAAGATAAACTTTGTAAGGAGATTTATTACAAATTTTGCATAAATTGTGAAGACCATTGTTAAGTTACTTAAGAAGGATACTAATTTTGGTTGGGATGAAGAATCCCAGCAGGCTTTTGACAAAATAAAAGTGGCAATTTAGGAAGCACCACTGTTACAATCTCCTAACTATGAAAATCATTTTTCTCTTTTCTTTTTTTTCTTTTACCTCATTCCATACTATTGCAGTTTTTCTATTACAAAAGGATGAATAGGGGTTTGAGCATCCTATATCATTTTTTAGTAAGTCCTTGCAGGCTGTTGAACTGAATTATGAAATAATGGAGAAAAAATTGTATGCCTTAGTCAAGGTAGTCAAAGATTTTAGAACTTATTTGTTGTGTGCAAAAGTGATTACTTATCTTCCACATGTTGTTGTGAAGGACATTTTGTCTTAGTTTGAAGTCACTGGAAAGAGATGTAGACGGATTAACCAAATTCAAGATTTTAATTTGGAGATATACATCACAAAGTTGGTTAGGGGTTTGGGATTATCCAAGCTTATGAGAGATACAAACATGGAGTTATCCCAAATAAATAATTTTTAGATGGTAAGTGTTGGTGCTATTTCTTGTTCGAAATGTGCCTTGTAATTTTTATGAGGTCTCCTGTCATTTGTAGTGTCAAGGGTTTTGAAATTGGTATTAAATTTGATTTTATGCCTCTGCAAAATATGCCTAAACCCTCAACCTATTTGAAAGTGGTCAAAAGTGACTAAAAAACCCTAAGTGCCTTGGCCGATTATTTTCTTGCGTTACTTTTTTGGTCACTTAAGTCATACTAAGTTATGTGTCTACGCTAAAAAGGTTTCTTTTCGCCTAAAGTTTGTAATATCCTAAGCACTTTATTAACTCCTAAGTCTCGCCATATAGGTCCCTTTACGTCATCACCTTATGTGTCATGCAATTCAAAAAAAATCTAACGGTGCGCGTATCCGCTTATGTCTAAGATGCTCGACATCTAACAAGTAAGCGGATAAGCGGTGGCGACGTGTGTCTTTGCTAGGGCCAGGCTATTGTAAAGACGGTCTGTTAAATGGTGCACAAGTTTCAAAAGATTGAACAGACTGCTTATTAGCTTAAAGGGAAAGTGAAAGAAATCTAACAAGTAAGCAGATAAGCGGTGATGACATCTGGCAGTTGGTGGGCCCAGGTATGTACAACTTGTGGGATGTTAAGCTTCAGTTAAGTTGGTTAGCATCTGATGGCTCATTTATTTGCTTATGTCTAAGATGCTCGACATCTAAAGAATAAGTGAATAAGTGGTGGCGACACATGTCCTCAGTTAGCATTTGTTTTCGGGAAATTAAGATAGCCGTTTGACGCAAAGAATAGTGCCCAAAATCAATGGTTCAAATTCAAAGTTACTAAAACAAGTTGCAGAGAGTCATTAAGCCGCGAAACTGAAGCTGGTGAATTAATTACAAAATGTGTGGCAACTCCAGTCGAATTCAATTCGAGAGATTGATTTGATTGAGGCTGTAAATTGATTAAGCCGACTACTGCCTAAGTCATTCACCAAAACCATTTACACAAAGATGGAATTAAAAAAGAAAACCAGCTTCAAGCGACTTCTGTGCAGAATGGGTAAGTTCACTGATTCACTAGCATTCCAATTGAGATAGAATTGCAGTTCAAAGAAGGTTTTAGAACCCCTGTTTCAGAGTCTGGTTCTAGTATTGATAGAAAACCATTAGAATGGCCCCTAGAGCTGAAATAACCAGATAGGTCGACTACCAGAAACGGAATGTTAGGGAAGATTTATTACAACAGTTACCGTTGTCTTCGAGGGATGCCACCCAAGCTAAGAAAGCAGTACCACAACATCCCCGCTTCAGAATTGGGGAAGGGCTATATGATTCAAAAAGGTGGGCAAGAGATGCTACCACAATTTTTGATGTCATGGCTCTATTTAGAGCAGCTTACAGTCAGAGAAAGGCCCCCACCCCAGATAGTAGTATTTGGGAACTAGATGTTGGTAAGCTAATAGAACCTAGTGTCTTCATGGACACTGATTTTCTCATTCTAATAGAAAACACTTATGATAAGGTGTCTAGGGTTGTCAAAGACACCCGGGGAAATGTGATACTAACTGTAACAGTAGATGAAATCAGAAGAATTTTCAAGTTGACTGACACTTCCCAGAGTATGGACGATATTGACCTCGAATATTTCAAAGAAGTATACAATAACCAGAGGGATTATTACAGAGGTGAAGTAGTGAAGGGATATGCTAACAAGATAGGAAATTTAGTTGTAATAGGGCCAGGAACCCCTGAACCCTTCAAAGTAGATTTCTTCATTGGCAAAGCCAGAAAAATGTACAGTTCCCTATGTAATGTCTTAGGGATAAATGAGGAGGTAGCCATGCCAGTCCAGATAATGTTGATGGTGGTTCAAATTCTACATCCCCATTTATCAGTAGTTTTTGATTATGCATCCTATATTGCTCAGGAGATGCATGATGGTTTGTCAGGGATCAAAGATGGCAATATACAAAAGCCAATGGGTTGGTATTCCCTCATGATGCATATGTTCTTGTTTAACAATGCATATTTCTTTGAAGAAGAAATGGAATTGGAGAAATTCCAAGATGATGAAGAGTTGCATGTTCAGGTGTGGAGTGCAGACTTGTCCAAGGATAGAAAGAATGCAAGTTATGTATACTTTGACAAAGTTTTTGCAACCAGAATTAAGTAATTATTAAGCAACCAAACTGCAAGAATTCATAATGAAATATTGATGCTTTTAAGGCCCATGGAGTATGCCCCTGAGTTGAAAATTGCTCACAACTCGGGAGATTTGATATTATACCCTTTTACCACAGTGATTAGGGTTTATGGTTTTAGAGGTGTTCCTTATGTGCTACCCTACATAGTCCCACTCAAAATTGGGATAGCAGAAATCATAAGACAATTAGGTGGGCTGCAGGAGGAAGCTTTGATTGGAAAGATGAAGGGAAATATCTTCCTTACCCTCACTAGCCCATTACTTTATCATAACAAAGGGAGGGTGGACACAGTTTGACAAGTATTTTGAGCCCTATCATTTATCAACTTCCATAGCCATATGTGCTGATAATGAAGATTTTATCATGGGTATGTTCAGGAAGAGGACCAATTGTATTATGCTAAAACATCAGTTCTACTATCCTGAGGATATTATCAGGAATATCTTTGACTTAGAGGTTCAAGAAGTCAGGAAGGAGAAGTGGATGGCATATA
>MU223398.1:3323761-3344133 GCA_018584345.1 Thuja plicata
GATTCTCTGTTATTCAGTGAGTCTGTCAAAGGTGCACCCGCCTGGGTATGTGGAGCCCAAAGTGTAGGAGGATTTTTATCCTTGTTAATTAGCCTTATTCATGTATGAATCTGAGTTGGGAATAGAGAGTTAAACATTTATTATTGTTTTAATTGATTCATACCAGAAAATAAGCTAACAGTAAGTACAATGCCTACTAGTATTGAAATGCAGCCATGGTACATTGACATTATGTATTTTTTGAAAAAAAATTAAGTGTCTAGAAGGTATGGTGGATAATCAAAAGAGAACTCTCAGACTCAAAGCTCAGAGGTACATACTCATTCAAGGTGATTTGTTCTGAAAGAATAGAGATAGAATTTTGTTATTTTGTTTAGAAAAATCACAGCTTGAGAGAGTTCTAAATGAGACACATAATGGTGTTTGTGGAGACCATTATTTTGCAAGAACTAAAACACATAAAATAATCAGAGCTAGATTCTATTGGCCTTATTTGTTTAAAAAAACTCATAAATTTGTGCAAACGTGTGAATCATGCCAGAGGTTTTCTTCTAAGATGAAATATTCATGAGCATTATTGCTAAATCCAATATCAGTAGAAGCACATTTTTTTACCAATGGGGCATTGATTTTATTGGTTAGTTTGCAGAAAATTCAAGTGGAGGTCACAGTTGTGTTACTCCAATTGAGAATTGAAGTTGTCATTAGTATTCAAGCATATATAATGGACATTCAGTAGCAGAGTCACAAATGGGATAGTCAATATAATCACCAAAGTGCAATGTTAACCGAGAGAACTGATCACACCCAGAGTTAACTGAGTGTAGTGGTAACTGAATAGACAGACTTTGTTGAGTAGTAGTCTACACTGAGCTACATAGTTTAATCGAACATAGGTATAACCGACATACACAAACTACACCGAGCACCAAGAGACATCATAAACCGAGTGGACCAGAGGCCACATCAAAGTTTGTTATGGCACATCCTTCTATGTAACAACATTTTTTGACGTAGATAATAGTTTACAAAGATCAAGGAGAGCATTAATTATGGATTTACAACATTAATGGTCTATATATCCTATGTTTAGATGATCAAGGTAAATTATGTACATCATTGATCTTAGGTTAGGGATGATATTGTAAAGCCCTAATTAGGTCATAGAGTTTGATATATAAATGTATAGGTGTCAATTTTGTAATGTGTGTTGATCAATAAATGATCAAGTAGCCTCCATACTATAGACATCAAAGATCAGACAAGGGATTTTAAGAACAGAGACTACATTGCAGTAATCAGTTATAAGAACAGAACAAGGCTACCAAAAAGAACAGCGTAGAAGATATTATCATTCACATTAGGGTGATATATTTTGTATGTACTTAATGGATCTGTATCAACAATATTGAGATTGTATATGTTTCAGATCACACTTCTATTACTTTATAATAATTGTAATAGACCCCAAAATCTCTTAATAGAGTAGACTTAACCGTCTTTTTGTAAATCTCTTAACTGAGTGCACAATTACTTTTTGTTGTTAAATCCTCACACGAGGTAGATCTAATCGATCTCATTGTTACTCCTAACAGGGTAAGATCATCAAAAGTGATCATTCTTTGTAAGCTTTTGATGCAAAGACATCAACAAGACCATTCAATAAGCAATAAATATCATTAACATTCTCGTGATTGTCATTTTAATGACATTTTTCTATACCCTTACTTTGTCATGCATAACTTTTTAATCCAATAAGATTTTGAAAATCACTTCAATTAGAAGTTGCAAAATTAGGTTTTGTAAAACATATTTCAAAATCAAAGAAATCCAACTGTGAAATTGAATTTTATGGTCTCTGCACTGAGACCTATTTTCTGCAACAAGAAACCCAGCAAACCCAAAAACAAGAAACATATTGTAACCCATCAATAAAGGAAAACTATGAAATCTAACTGTATAAAGCATTAACATGTATAGATAAACAACTCCATGGGATTTGAAAATATTGTTTAACTAATTCATCCTTCTACATTAAATCAAAATCCCATTACATATATGATTCGAATGGCTCTATGGCTGACTGCCAGAGAGCCCGATTCCTTTTTCCACTTTCACCCTTTGTCAACTATCTCCTCTATTTGATTATATTTTGGCCCTTTTATAAATATTTTGGGCAGTTACAAATGACTCTTCGTCTTGTTGAATCGGTTACAAAATGGCCTTTCAGTTTCTTTCCTACACTTGGCACATCGTTGCAGAATTAATAATTTTGTATTTTATATTTACATGACATATTTTTGGTTTGAACATATTTAAATAACCTTAGGAATTAAATTAAATATTTTCAAACTTCCTACAGCAAAATGTATCTTTCAAACTTCCTGCAGCAGAGGTGCTCCTGCACCAGCTTTAACAAGCTACTTTATTTCTGCAGTAATGAAATTTTGTGGGTCTCATCTCCACCGCAATTTTTACCTTCTAACAGGGGTTTTTTGCGATACCAAAATACTAGTGTCACTAATACTTAATTTCATGTATGTGCATTGTTTACTTTACATGCATTTACATTTCAGCACTGATACTATATGTTTAGTATATACAATCTACTCAGTCAGTTAATAGAGAACATTGGTTACAAAGAATTGATTAAAAGTTTTTAAGGGTACTAATTCACCCCTCCCCTCTCAGTACACACCTCTCCATTATCCCAAAAATTGGTATCAGAGCTAGTTCTCTTGTTTTGAAGGTTTAATCTCTGAAGAGAAAAGATCTTACAATGGAAAGGTATACACTTGACAAAACTATTGAAAATCAAAAGCTACAGCTGCAAATCTATGTTGAACAATACAAGGAAGCCAAAGAAAAACTCAGGGAGATGTTGATTAAGATAAAGGACATGGTACTTCACTGTCGTGGGATTGATTATCATGAAGAAGAGATTCATGACCCATTTGACACATCTAGATCTTAATCTCGTAGCATATCTTATGCATCTGAAGGAATCATATCAAAGTTACCTGAGAGTTATCAACAACTTATTGAACAAGTAAAAGCACTATAGATCGGTCAAGATACACAAATAGTTAGAATGGTTGAATTCTTGAACGATGCAAAGAAATTTGAACAATATATAAATATGGCTATTGATGACAAAAGATAGATGACTAAAAGGTTACAAGAAAAATAATTTGAGATATTGAGACTTAATGAACATTACTTTGAGATCACAAATCAAGTGGTTGTTATGAATCATGAGGCAAACCAAGTAAATACTGAACTTGCAAGAAGAATAGAAGATATTGGTGCATTGAAAGAAGGAAATGAGAAACTTAGAAATGAAGTAAAGATTTTACAACAACATAATGAAGTGATTAAGAGGTCTGAAGAAAGCACTAAGAGAATGGATGAATTTCTGAACTATCAAAGAAGACTGAACAACAAAATTGGATTAGGTTATACCAAGCAAGGAGAATCGTCAAATCAAGCTTAAAAAAGGAATGTATACTCAAGTTGAAGCCTAAGAATCTCTCTTTCCATCACTGTGTAAAACTAGGCCATAGATCAAGTGTTTGGAGAATCAAAGCAAAAGGTATTCCTAGAAACCCTCCTAAATTTGATGGCATTTGCAATAACTGTAATAAGCATGGAGATTAAGCACATAAGTGTAGATCCAAGTTGAACAAACCACAGAAGAAACCATACATGGATAATTACTACCAAAATTGCAACATGCATGGTCATACATCACAAGCATGCAGGAGGAACTCAAATAAAATCTGGAAGCCTAAAGGACAAGAAAAGGTAAATCAACCGAGAAGACAAGCCAATGCACACATACTTGAAGTAGTTGTACAACATGTGATAAATATGGACACATAGTACAAAAATGTATGAGACAATGGTGAACCAAGTCTAGGATTTGGTCAAACTCTGGTATGGCATGTTCTTACTATCACAAAGTTGGTCACTTAAGCAGAGATTGTGCAGACCGAATAAATACTTATGGAAATGGAAATACAATTGATAAAATTGTGAGGATCAAAAATCAAATGTGGAGAAGAGGATCAAATGATAATGCAGAACCAAGCACAACAATCATTGGCACCTCTTCCAATGGGTTAGGTGGCTCCACCGTATCCAACTAAGCAATATAAACAGGTAAGGATCTATGTTTTTCAAAGATTTATCTTAAATCAGTTCCTATATTCATTTCACATATGCCAAATTAGAATGAATTAAGAGCACTATGGTATTATATTTTGATTACTTTGAACTAGTTGAGTTGGTTAATATATACCAAGATAGAACTGTCAGTCAGTGAATATGTGAAGAGACAACCGAGTTGTTATGGCAACCGAGTATTTGGTATACTCACCAAGATGAAGTATGGACAGTTTTAACCGATCATAATGTTTGTTCACCGAGTGGTTGGTGAAGAGCATTTATTGCACTGCCCTAAGTCATTTGCTATAAATCTGATCAATGTGAACTCATTTGTTCACACTGCAATCATAGATCATAATAAAGAAAAGAGAGAAAAGTTACAGCAGAGCATTTTCAAGCATTCTACAAAGATTCAAGCACATTACAAGATCATAGAGGATTGGTTATAATGTATTTTTCTATTACCGAGTCATTCAAACATTGTTGATGCAAACCCTAAACTAGAAATAATGGCATCCACATCTCAAACCATGAAAGCAAAGATGAAGAAGGATAAAAGCATCATTTTGGTGAAGAACTCCACTTGCACAGAGCCAACTATAAGATCCATCTGCAGGTTGTAGCCCAACCAGATGAAAAAGGCACATTTTCATCTATCCTGTCTAGGGTTTTGTTAGTCTAAGATGTGCGTGCCTACATTCAGTACAAAATAGGTAAAATCGGGGATTTTGAACTTATTTCCACATATAAATCACTATGCACATATGGTAAGTTAAAAGAAGATCATAAACATATGGAGGTTAAAGGGTTAACCAATGCCCTAAATTTCCCAAATGCATTTAAGACCGAGTGGATCCGTATTGTTCTGATCCAAGTACACAATGGAAAGCTCTAGTTGGATGAGCCCAAAAAGATAACAAAGTATGTAATTCATGTTGTGACAGGGTATCCCATATGTGATAAATCCAAATCCCTAAGGCACCCTCCAAGAACCAAAATAGAAAAGTTAACAGGAGTCAAATGGGATAGTAGAGGTCTGAAGATCAACTGCATCGGTGATCTTGAACTGAGGTTCGATGCATATGTCATTGGCTACAAGATATTCCATTCTAGCAGACTAAACAATGTTGCTTGCGGAGCTGTTGACATAGCCTACAAGATTGTAAAGAAAGGATTACAATATGACCTAGTCAAGCTGTTGCAAAGGCAATTTGAAGAAAACATGAAGACCATCATATTGGCAAGATCAAACACATGTAAGTTTGGTTCACAACTACTTTTCACATTCTTCTACATCTAGAAATCCTTTCCCTCTATTGGTAAAGTAAAGTGGAAGACAAACCGACCAATTACAATGCAAATCAATGAATTCATTACAAGTCTAGGGAAGAATTTTGAACCTGTTATGAATGAACATTTTTCTAAGTTCAAAGAAAGGATGGAAATGAGATCTAGAATACCTAAACAATTAGTGAAAAAATACAAAGATGAAATATGTTTTGTAGTTGACACCGAAGCAACTATAATCAAAGAAGTACAACCGAGGAAATCATGGCTACCTCGGTTGGATTATGAGTTAGATATTTAAATTTTCTCTAAAGCTATTGAAAAAAATTTGAATGAGATTGTTGAAAAATCTTCCATTAGATTTGGCACCTATGATGAAGCCCAAACTCGAATATCCATTGGTCTACAAGTTGAGAAAAAATATAGGAAAAAGACTAAGATAGTCAAGACTTTGAAGAGAAAATTTGCAATCACACATGAAGAATTAGACAAGTATGTAGATGACACCGAGGAGCAGACTTGAATCGGTCAAGATGATGAACTTGAACATGATGTTGATGCCACCGAGTCAAATGAAGCATAAGATAAGGAACCTAAGGCCAAAAGGGGAAAAATCATAAAGACTGATTCTCCACCATAGAACAAATCATAGTCGGTGACTATGGATTCACCACCTTTCAAGAAAGGTGTTGTAAAGATAACGAGACCCTCACCAAAGTTAACATACAAAATAAGAAAAAAGAAGGGTACTACCGAGACAAAGGAAGAGATATGTAAAGAACAAAGATGACAAGGATGATTATGATGACAATCCTAAACAATTTAAGGTTGTACAGAATAAGGCACCAAAGACCATTGATGAATTTGCAGAAGCCATCAAGACAACTAGAGGACTATCACATCCTAAGATACACGCATATGCAGATCTGACTACCCAGAATAAGAAAAAACTTGAAGAAGCTATCATAGGTATGATAATTAGATTCAAATGAGTTCTTATTGATTTTTCTACTTACATTCCCCTAGAATTATATGATAAGATATCAACTAGATGGTCATATGCACTTAACACCGAGAAACAGATGAGAGAGGTAGCTCTCACTCTACTAAAAGATGAATGCACAATGGAAAAAATAGAAGAGATAATACAGAAATATGCCAAGAATTTTCCCAAGAAATCACCAACATTGAATATCCTTTAAGGGAACATGAAGGAATTGGATGAAGAGATAACCCAAATTTGGAAAGATCTAATAAATCCACCTGACGAAGTAGAGGAAACTGAGGAAGTAAAAGACATTGCATCCACAGTCGATACCAAGAGAGATCGATCAAGCACATAACCTATAGATGTTCATGATGCAGATGTTGACACTCAACTGGATGGAATTCCTCAACTATTGACTAATATGAGTCACCCAAAGATCACAATAAATAACATAACTGAAGGTGATCCTGATGATAAGGCTAAGGAAGATGAGATAGTCAGAGCAATCGAGACCCTAGACGGACAAGACACCACAAAGTTTGCCCAAAAAAATGTACCATGCCAGTTACCTATTTTGGTACAAGCAATTGAAATTGAGAGTGAAGCATATCATAAGACACCTGAGCAGGCCACTGATACAAATGAAGATAAGGGTGATAAGCAAGGTACACCAACCAAGCATAGTGGTGGAACAACACAAGGTGATGCACCAAAAGATACCACTAATGCAGAAGAAAAAGGTGAAGGTAATACATATAATATATTAGATACTTCTACTATAGACACAAGGTCAGTTACCAAGGCACCTCATCAATTCATCACACCGAGTATCGAGAAAGCCAATCCTAAAATTGATTAAAAGGATCAATTAGTATTAACTTTATCTCCTTCATCTAGTGTTTAAGGAAAAAAAAAGAAGAAGAAGAAAGGAAGCAAGGATGTAGTTACTTTGGATGAAATTAGAGAGATTCCAGTATGGGATCCAAGGACACTCAATCCAGAAACATTGAATAAATATGGTGAATTATGCATGAGGAAAGCAAAACAGGATAAATTAAGGCAAGAACATAAGAATGCAAAAGTATTAGAAGCCACCAAGGAGATTTTACAGAAAGTTGTTCCTGACTTAGATATCAATGAATCGACCCCCATCATTGATCAACTTGCACTTCTCATCGAGAAAATTTTAAAAATTGACATAGATGTCAAGAAAAAATTGGAAGAGCGAGCCGAGAAGAAGATATAATACAAATTCACAGAGAAGATCAGCCAGGGAGTGGCAGTCGATAAGGTAACTCTGTCTAAATTTGTAAGTGGTTTAGAAACTATTATATCTGAAGCCATTACAATTCTACAGCAGTTATGCACGTTAGATCACTTCACTATCGAGATTAGTGAAAAGAAAAAGAAAATAGATCAAGATCTACAAGATAGTGCAAATAGTCTATCAACCGAGAAAAATGCATTGCAGATGCATTACACCAAGGTACTTCAAAACCAGTGGTTGAGACTAGACTTGAAGAAAGAATAAGAGAAAATTAGAGACCAAGTAACCAAGATACATGCAACATTACTTCCACATTTGGTGATGATGCAAAAAACATGTGACATTGGAAAAGAATTTGGTTGCCACCCTAGAATTGTCAGTGACAAAGAGAATATATGATATGCATGCTCAACTAAACTTAGAGATATTAACCCTAGAGAACTTAAAAGAGGAATGGGAGAAGCCACTAGAAAATCTGAAGAATTCCCATCCTAATATTTTTGACAAACTATAAGTTGTATTCCTTTTGTCATTTTTTCAAAAAAGGAGGAAACATATGTATATAAGTATAGTAAAGTGGGATACAATAATAAGAAGGAGTTCATATACATATACTGAGCATGTATAAAGGGGGATTCATTATGTATAGTATTTTGTACAGTAATAAGTTTTGGATACTAATGCCAAAGGGGGAGAATGTTACTCCAATTGAACATTGAAGTTGTCATTAGTATTCAAGCACATATAATGGACAATCAGTAATAGAGTCACAAACAGGACAGTCATTATAATCACCAAAGTGCAGAGTTAACTGAGAGCACTGATCACGCCCAGAGTTAACCGAGTGCAGTGACAACTGAATAGATAGACTTTATCGAGAAGTAGTCTACATCGAGCTACACAGTTTAACCAAACAACAGTATAACTGAGATACACAGACTACACCGAGCACCGAGAGACGACATTAACCCAATGGACCAGAGGCCACATAAAAGTTTGTTATGCACATCATTCTATGTAAAAAAAAATTCTGACCTAGATAACGGTTTACAAAGATTGAAGAGAGAATTAATTACAGATTTACAACATTAATTGTTTATATCTCCTATGTTTAGATGATCAACGTAAATTATGTACACCGTTGATCTTAGGTTAGGGATGATATTATAAAGCCATAATTGGGTCATAGAGTTTTATATATAAATGTATAGATGTCAATTTTTTAATATATGTTGATCAAGAAATGATCAAGTAGCCGCCATACTACAAACATCAGAGATCAGACAAGGGATTTTAAGGACAAAGATTACATTGCAGTAATCAGTTATAGGAACATAACAAGGCTACTGAGCAGAACATAGCTTAAGGTATTATCATTCACATTAAGGTGATATGTTTTCTATGTACTTAATGGATCTATATCAGAAATATTTAGATTATATATGTTTCAGATCACACTTCTATTACTCTCTAACAATTGTAATAGACCCCAAAATCTCTTAACATAGTAGACTTAACTGTCTTTTTGTAAATATCTTAACCGAGTGCATACATACTTTGTGTTGCTAAATCCTCACATGAGGTAGATCTAATTGATCTCATTGTTACTCCTTACAAGGTAGGATCATTAGAAGTGATCATTCTTTGTAAGCTTTAATAGGCTACTTTATTTCTGCAATAATGAAGTTTCGTGGGTCTCATCCCCACCGTAGTTTTTACCTTCTACTAGGGGTTTTCTGTGATGCCAAAATACTAGTGTCATGAGTAGTTAATTTCATGTATGTGTATTGTTTACTTTACATGCATTTATATTTCAGCAGTGATACTATATGTTTGGTGTATGCAATCTACTCAGTTGGTTAATACAGAACATTGGTTAGAAATAATTGATTAAAATTTTTTAAGGGTACTAATTCACCCCTCCCCTCTCAGTACACACCTCTCCATTATCCCAATAATTGGTATCAGAGCTATTTATCTTATTTTGAAGGTTTAATCACTGAAGAGAAAATATCTTACAATGGAAAGGTATACACTTGACAAAACTATTGAAAATCAGAAGTTACAGTTGTAGATCTGTGTTGAACAATACAAGGAAGCCAAAGAAAAACTCAGGGAGGTGTTGATTAAGAGAAAGGACATGGAACTTTGTTGTCATGAGAATGATTATCATAAAGAAGAGATTCATAACCCATTTGACACATTTGGATCTAAATCTTATAACATATTTGATGCATCTGAAGGAATCATATCAGCTATCTAAGAGCAATCAACAACTTACTAAACAAGTGAAAGTACTACAGATTGGTCAAGATACACAAAAGTTTATAATGGTTGAAGTCTTGAACGATGAAAAGAAAGATGAACAAGATAGAAACATGGTTTTTTATGACAAAAGATAGATGACTGAAAATTTATAAGAAAAATTATTTGAGATATTGAGACTTATTGAACATTACTTTGAGATCACAAATCAAGTGGTTGCTATGAATCATGAGGAAAACTAAGTAAATAATGAACTTGCAAGAAGAATACAAGATATTGGTGTATTGAAAGAAGAAAATGAGAAATTGAGAAATGAAGTAAATATTTTACAACAACATAATGAAGTGATTAAGAGATCTGAAGAAAGCACTAAGAGAATGGATGAATTTTTGAATTATCAAAGAAGACTGGACAACAATACTGGATAGGGTATACCGAGCAAGGAGAATTGTCAAATCAAGATGAACAAAGGGATGTATAATCAATTTCGAAGCCTAAGAAGCCCTCTTTCCATCACTATGGAAAACCAGGCCACACATAAAATGTTTGCAGAAATAAGGCAAAAGGTATTCCTAGAAACCCTCCTAAATTTAATTTTATTTTCTATAACTATAATAAGCATTTACATCAAGCACATGAGTGTAGATCCAAGTTGAACAAACCATAGAAGAAACCATACATGGATAAATACTGCCAAAATTGCAACATGCATGGTCATACATCACAAGCATGCAGGAGGAACTCAAAGAAAATCTAGAAGCCTAAAGGAAAAGAAAAGGTAAATCAATCAAGAAGACAAGGAAATACTTATGCATGGCATTATAACACTTGGAGTAGTTGTACAACATGTGGTAAATATGGACACATAGCAGAAAATTGTATGAGACAATGGCGAACCAAGTCTAGAAATTGGTTAAACTCTGGTATGGCATGTTCTCATTGTCACAAATTTGGTCACTTAAGCAGAGATTGTGTAGACCAAATAAATAATTATGGAAATGGAAATACAATTGATGAAATTGTGAGGATCAAAAATCAAATGTGGAGAAGAGGATCAAATGATAATGCAGGACCAAGTACAACAGTCGATGACACCTCATCCAATGGATTAGGTGGCTCCACCATATCCAACTAAGCAATATAAGCAGGTAAGGAACTATGTTTTTCAAAGATATATCTTACATCAGTTCCTATATTCATTGCACATATGCCAAATTAGCATGAATTGAGATGCACTAGGGTATTATATTTTTTATTACTTTGAACAAGTTGAGTCGGTTAATATATACCAAGATAGAACTGTCAGTCGGTAATATGTGAAGAGACAATTGAGTTGCTATGGCAATTGAGTATTTGGTATACTCATCGAGATGAAGTATGGATAGTGTTAACCGAGCATAATGTTTGTTCATCGAGTGGTTGGTGAAGAGAATTTATTGCACCACCCTAAGTCATTTTCTATAAATTTGATCAATGTGAACTCATTTGTTCACACCGCGATCACAAAGCATAATAGAGAAAAGAGAGCAAAGTTGCAGCAGAGATTTTTTTAGCATTCTATAGAGATTCAAGCACATTCTGAGCTCATTGAGGATTGGTCATTATGTATTTTTATATTACTAATTCATTCAAACATTGTTCATGCAAACCCTAAACTAGAAATCATGGCATCCACATCTCGAACAATGAAAGAAAAGATGGAGAAGGATAAAAATATTGTTTTGGTGAAGAACTCCACTTGCACAGAATTGAACTATAAGATCCATCCGCAGGTTGTAGCCTAACCAGATGACAAAGGCGCATTTTCATCTATCTCGCCTAGGGTTTTGTTATTCCAAGATGTGTGTGCCTACATTCACTACAAAATAGGTGAAATCGGGGATTTTGAACTTATTTCCACATATCAATCACTATGCACATATGGGAAGTTGAAAGAAGATCATAAACATCTGGAGGTTAAAGGTTAACCAATGCCCTAAATTTCTCAAATGCATTTAAGACCGAGTGGATCTGCATTGTTCTGAGCTGAGTACACAATGGAAAACTCTGGCTGGATGAGCCCAAAAAGATAACAAAGGATGTTATTCATGTCATGACATATGTATCCCATATGTGATAAATCCAAAGCCCTAATGCACCCTCCAAGAACTGAAATAGAAAAGTTAACAGGAGCCAAATGGGATGGTAGAGGTCTGAAGATCAATTGTATTGGTGATCCTAAACTAAGGTTCGGTGCATATGTCATTGGCTACAAGATATACCAGTCCAACAGACCAAACAACGTTGCTTGCGGAGCTGTTGACAAAGCCTATAAGATTGTCAAGAAAGGAGTACAATAGTTGTTGCAAAGGCAATTTGAAGAAAACATAAAGACCATCAAATCAGCAAGATCAAGCACATGTAATTTTGGTTCACTACTACTTTTCACATTCTTATACATGGAGAATTTCTTTCCCTCCATCGGTAAATTAAAGTGGAAGACAAATCAGCCAATTACAATGCAAATCAATGAATTCATTACAAGTCTAGGGAAGAATTTTGAACCTATTATGAATGAATATTTTTATAAGTTCAAAGAAAGGTTGGAAAAGAGATCCAGAATACCTAAACAATTAGTGGAAAAATACAAAGATGAAATATGTTTTCTAGTTGACATAGACACAACACTAATCAAGGAAGCACAACCAAGGACAGCATGACTACCTCCATTGGATTATGAGTTAGATATTGATATTGCCTCTAAAGCTATTGAAAAATTGTTGAATGAGCCTATTGAAAAATATTCCGTTAGATTTGGAACCTATGATGAAGCCCAGACCCGAATATCCATTGGTCTACAAGTTGAGAAAATGGGCAGGAAAAAGACTAAGATAGTCAAGATTTTGAAGAGAAAATTTTTAATCATAGATGAAGAATTAGAAAATTTTATAGATGACATCGAGGATCAGACTTTAGTCAGTCAAGATGATGAACCTAAACATGATGTTGATGCCACCGATTCAGATGAAGCACAAGATAAGGCACCTAAGGCCAAAAGGGGCAAAAACATAAAGACTAAGTCTCCACCATAGAATAGATCACAATCAGTGACTATGGATTCACCACCTTTGAAGAAAGGTATTGTACAAATAACAAGACCCTCACCAAAGTTAACATACCAAATAAGAAAACAAAAGGGTACTACCAAGAATCATGCACCAAGACAAAGGAAGAGATATGTAAGGAACAAAGATGAAAAGGATGATTCTGATGACAAACTTGAACAATTTAAGGTTGTACAGAATAAGGAACCAAAGACCATTGATGAAGTTTCAGAATTTGTTAGGACAACCAGAGGACTATCACATCCTAAGATACATGCATATGTAGATTTGGCTACTAAGAATAGGAACAAACTTGAAGAAGATGTCATAGGTATGATGATCAACTTCAAATGAGTTCCTATTGATTTTTCTACTTACATTCCCCTAGAATTATATGATGAGATATTAGCTAGATGGTCATATGCACTTAACATGGAGAAATAGATGAGAGTGGCAGCTCTCTACTAAAATCTGAATGCACAGTGGAAGAAATAGATGAGATAATGCATAAATATGCCAAGAAGTTTCTCGATAATTCATTGATATTAAATATCCTTCAAGGGAACATGAAGGACATGGATTACAAGAGCACCTAAATTTGGAAAGATCTACTAAATCCACCTGAGGAAACTGAGGAAACTGAGGAAGTAAAAGACATTGCATCCATAGTCGATACCGAGAGAGATCGAACGAGCACAGAACCTATAGATGTTGATGATGAAGATTTTGACACTCAATTGGATGGAATTACTCAACTTTTAACTAATATGAGATGCCCAAAGATCACAATAAATGACATAATTGAAGGTGATCCTAATGATAAGGCTAAGGAAGATGATATAGTCAGAGCAACTGAAACCATAGATGAACAAGACACCACAAAGGTTGCCCGAGAAAATGTACTAGGTCAGTTACCTATTTTGGTATAAGCAATTGAAATTGAGATTGAAGCATAGCTGAAGACACCCAAGAAATCTAGTTATACAAATGAAGATAAGGGTGATAAGCAAGGTACACCGACCAAGCATAGTGGTGGAATAACACAAGGTGATGCACCAAAAGATACCACTGATGTAGAGGAAAAAGGTGAAGGTAATACAAATAATACAGTAGATACTTCTACTATAGACACAAGGTTAGTTATTGAGGCACCTCATCAAGTCATCACACCAAATACCGAGAAAGCCAAGCCAGAAATTGAGTAAAAAGCTCAATTCGTATTAACTTTGTCTCCTTCATCTAATGTCCAAGGAAAGAAAAAGAAGAAGAAGAAAGGAAGCAAGGACGCAGTTACTTTGGATGAAATCAAAGAGATTCCATCATGGGATCCAAGGACACTCGATCTAGAAACATTGAATAAATATGGTGAATTATGCACCAGGTTGCAACACAGGATAAATTAAGACAAGAACATAAGAATGTACAAGTATTAGAAACCGCTAACAATATTTTACAGCAAGTTTTTTATGACTTAGATATCAATGAATTGACCCCCATCATTGATCAACTTGCACTGCTCACCGAGGAAATTAATAAACCTAACATTGATGTTGAGCAGAAATTGGAAGAGTGAGTTGAGATGAAGATACAATACAAATTCACAGAGAAGATCAACCAGGCAGTGGCAGTCAATAACGTAACTTTGTCTAAATTTGTAAGTGGTTTAGAAACTGTTATATCTGAAGCCATTATAATTCTACAACAGTTATGCACATTAGATCACTTCACTACCGAGATTAGTGAAACGATAAATAAAATAGATCAATATCTACAAGATAGTGCAAATAGTCTATAAACCAAGCAACATGCATTGCAGATGCATTACACCAAGGTACTTCAAAACTAGTAGTTGAGACTAGACTTGAAGAAAGAAGAAGAGAAAATCAGAGACAAAGTAACCAAGCTACAGGCAATGTTACTTCTACATTTGGTGATGATGCAAAAACATGTGACATTAACAAGGAATTTGCTTGCCACCCCAGAATTGTCAGTGACAAAGAGCATATTTGATATGCATTCTCAGCTAAACTTAGAGCTATTAACCCTAGAGAACTTAAAAGAGGAATGGGAGAAGCTACTAGAAAATATGAAGAATGCCCATCCTAATATTTTTGACAAACTGTAATTTATATTCCTTTTGTCATTATTTTCAAAAAAGGGGGAAACATATGTATATAAGTATAGTAAAGGGGATACTATAATAAGGAGTTCATATACATATACTGAGCATGTACAAAGGGTGAGTCACTATGTATAGTATTTTGTACAGTAATAAGTTTTTGATACTAATTCCAAATGGGGAGAATGTTACTCTAATTGAGCATTGAAGTTGTCATTAGTATTCAAGCACATATAACGGACAATCGGTAACAGAGTCACAATTAGGAGAGTCGGTATAATCACCAAAGTGCAGAGTTAACTAAGAGCACTGATCATGCCCAAAGTTAACCGAGTGCAGTGATAACCGAACAGACAGACTTTACCGAGCAGTAGTCTACACCTAGATACATAGTTTAACCAAACAGCAGTATAATCAAGATACAAAGACTACACGAAGCACCGAGAGAAAACATTAACCGAGTAGACTAGAGGCCACATAAAAGTTTGTTATGGCACATCATTCTATGTAACAACTTTTTTTTGACCTATATAACGGTTTATAAAGATCAAGGAGAGCATTAATTACAGATTTATAGCATTAATTGTTTATATCTCCTATGTTTAGATGATCAAGGTAAATTATGTACACCATTGATCTTAGGTTAGGAATGATATTTTAAAGCCCTAATTAGGTCATAGAGTTTGATATATAAATGTATAGATGTCAATTTTGTAATGTGTGTTCATCAATAAATGATCAAGTAGACGCCATACTATAGACATCAGAGATCAAATAAGGGATTTTAAGGACATAGACTACATTGCAAAGTTCAGTTATAAGAACATAACAAGGCTACCAAGAAGAACATAGCAGAAGGTATTATCATTCACATTAAGGTAATATGTTTTGTATGTACTTAATGGATCTATATCAAAAATATGATTGTATATATTTTAGATCACACTTCTGTTATCGTCTAACAATTGTAATAGACCCCAAAATCTCTTAACAGAGTAGCCTTAAGTGTATTTTTGTAAATCTCTTAACCAAGTGTACACATACTTTGTGTTTCTAAATCCTCACATGATGTATATATAATTGATCTCATTGTTACTCCTAACAGGATAATATCATTAGAAGTGATCGTTCTTTGTAAGCTTTAACAGGCTACTTTATTTCTATAGTAATGAAGTTTTGTGGGTCTCTTCCCCACAGTTTTTACCTTCTAACAGGGTTTTCTGCGATACCAAAATACTAGTGTCATGAGTACTTAATTTCATGTATGTGTATTGTTAACTTTATATGTATTTACATTTCAGCAGTGATACTATATGTTTTGTGTATGTAATCTACTCAGACGATTAATACAAAACATTGGTTACAAAGAATTGATTAAAAGTGTTTAAGGGTACTGATTCACCCCTCCCCTCTTAGTACACACCTCTCCATTATCCCAACAAGTTGGATATTAGTAGCCACTGATTATTTCACTAAGTGGATTGAATCAATTCCATCTAAAAGGGAAACCACTAAGGTGGTTATGGATTTTTTGATAGATAATATTTTTACTAGATTTGGTGTGCCTATTAAATTAGTAATGGATAACGCCATGTGTTTTAGATCTGAAGAATTCAAGGAATTTTGTGAGAGTTATGGTATTTTTATATCTCATTCTTCACCTTATCATCCACAATGAAATGGATAGGCCAAGTTCAGCAATAAGAGCATAATAAAAATTATTAAGAAGATTTTGGAAAAGAATAGAAAGTCTTTGGTGCAGGAGCGCCCTTGAGCTGCCAGCTAGTTGGTGGTTTTTCTTGTCATTTTGGGTGTGAGTGTGTGAAAAACCCTCTTGTAGGGAAATGTAAATGCATAAGGTCATGTCGACCAAGAGTGCTTAGTTTAGATTTGTTAGAAGTATAATCTTTCCTTGGTGAAATATATTATAAACCAAGGTAGTTTAGTTTAGTTTATTTATTATGTAAGTAGGAGATTCCTATAGAATCCCTACATGAACACTTGTCCTCCTTTCCATGTGTGAGGACATAATATTTATTTGTAATTTATTTTTATTCCTAGATTCCTCCTTAAGAGGAAATAACACAAGTGGCACACACTTTATGAATGTGGCTCACATGCACATGGGAGTTACACTTCAACTCCTCCTTCCATCTCTACTTAAGAGATGTTTCTTCTCATTTCTTTTTTTGATGCACTAGTAGCATTACTTCGTCACTTCAAGTGACTCATTTTGTATGAGCTTGGCTCTCATTCTCTCTCTCTCACATTCTTGGCAATTTGCCCATTCATATTTATTCACAGGGGTTTTTTCATGCTTTTCCCCCTTCCAAAATCTTGTCTCCTTGTTATTTTTTTCTTTGGTGAATGCTCCTCATTTTGTGCTAATTCATGGTAAATCTCCTATCTCCTGCTCATTGAATTAAACATTTCATGTTTCTCTCTGTATTTCTGTTATTAGTTTAACATGGTATCAGAGCAGGTTGGTTTAATCTTTTATTGAGTTTTTTCAGGTGAAGGAGCTACCATATCTTGGAGCACTCCAATATCAGAGACTCTTGAGAGAGTATTGAAAAAAAAATCAAAATTTTTTTGGGTTTGGCTGGTTTACCACCAAACCCGATTTATCTTTCATACTTGCATGCTGGTTTCAGACTCCTAACTCTTTCTTTTGTAGGAATTCTTTTGTGATACTCTTGTTCATTCATCTGCTATAACATTTTTTATATAGCTCTGCACTTATAACATTTTTTGCATAAGAGAATCTATTGACAAATATTAATTAATAACTATTGTCATTCAGAGGAACCTAGATATCTTGTTTGCAGATTGAAAGCCTAGAAGGAATGCAGCAGACATCTTGCTAATACCCTTGTCCTCCATATTTCTTTGGGGATTCAAGCATCTGTTTTCTATTTTCAGCTTCCTCACCCAGCTGTCTTGAGTTGTATTCAAATAGAAATATCTTGTATTTGTTCAAATTATGATCCTTCCTTCTTGACCTTCGCAGCAGCAGCTTTGTCTTTTCTTTTACTTAGTTTGTCTATTTTTTTATATATATCTATCTAACTACTTGTTGCGCAGCATATTCATTAGTTTTTATCTTAATTCCTTTTTCATAAGTTTAAACTCTTTTATCCTTGCGCTGCATATACATATGTTAATATATATATCTGTTCTCATATACATCTGTTAATATATAAAGTTTGATTACACTGGTAAATTGCGACTGATATCAAGTCTGATTGAGATTCAAGTATAACAGCAGCAATTTGCAGTCATTATTTACTGATTATCATTTCAAACTAAGTTTAGTTTGCAAGGCTTGTAACTGTCATTTTAGAATAAAAAATGTTTTGGAGCAGGTGAACTTTGTGTTGGTTGAATCTAGTTTGCGAAAAAATATTGGCATACCATTTTAGCATCATTATTGCAAAGAAATAATCAGTATTATATTGTATTTTTCTATTTCCATACCCCACGCATAGAAAGATTATATTTTGTATACATAGCATAGCATCTTTACTCTGTTTCCTCTTTTCCTCTTAGCGCAGCAGATAGCTTTTTTTGTGTTGTTTAAGCTGTCTTCCCTCCTCCATAGTTTGGAACAAATTTGGCAAACCGATATTTCTGCAGATGAATTTTCACATGATAAATTGTCAAACACTCTAAATCCATAAATTTCAGAACGCCCTTTGGCGTGGCTCTATCAGCACCCCCAAGTCGATTCACAGCTTCTACAAAACGCTCTGTCCTCCTCCTTCCTGTCTGCAGACAACGTGCACCCTCCTTGCAACCCATCAAATCTCATCAGCCAAACAAAAGCAGTGCCAAATTCTTTTTCTACAAATCCCTTGGCAGCTCTCAAGATCTCTGTAGTAGTCTTCTTTTGCTGCAATTGTCTTCTGTCCTCGATATATTAACAGCTTCTCACCGACATAGAAATAGCTACAAAAGAAAAAACCAACACTCATTCTTCTATAGGAAACCACACTTCCTTCTCTTTGTAAAATCAGAGATACGTATTAGTCTCATCGTCTGGATTGTAAAATGCATCAAGTATGAGAAAAATCCAGAGTAAAATGAACGCAGCCCAGCCGACGAAACGTTGGAATCTTGTGAAGAAGTGGTGTAGCTGGCATACTGAAGGAAATGCTGCCACTATATTTCAATAGCTATATTTAGTTTTTTTCATTTTCTTTATCATATCACTGCAGGTTATTAATAATTTCTTTTTATCAATTCTGCAGGTTATTTGACTACTCTAATGTTATTCTCCTTGCAGGTTTATTCTTTTATATTTAGCATATTCTCTCTCATCATTTTTTGTAGGCTTGGCAGCAGGTTTTATTTATCTTTGTCTGCACTTTGATTCATATGACTCCCTTTCACTCCATTATTTCTCTCTCCATTGGCAGATATAAACCATTTCTTGTATCTATTCATTTTGATTAATAGTTCTGCAGCAACTAGAATTTGCAAGATATATATATATATATATATATATATATATATATTCGCTTTGATTATTTTGTCTTTAACCATTTTGTTGTAGCTTCATGCAGATTCTGGTCACTAGGACCATGTATAGGTGACCCAAGAAGATATCCATACAACACTAATAAATAAGGCTTAACTCTGTATTAACGTTGATTATATAAATGTTTAAATCTGTCTTGGTTTGGTGTTGCAAAGTCCCCTTATTATTTCTAATGGTTCTTCTGTAGGCGCTATCTTTAGCTTTATTCCTTCTGCAGTTTTTTTTAGATTTAATCTGTCTTTGTCTCTCTACAGGCATATATTCTTTCTAATTTATATTCATTTAATTCTCTTTATTTAGTATATTCATCCTTTCTAGTTTGAACGCTTCCTTATTAGGTTTGACTCATTTAATCTATTTACTTTATTAGTCTATTATTAATGATTCAATATTCATCTAATTTTGCATATATTATACTTTATGTCTTTTAAATTGTTCTTATAATTCTCCATCCATAATCATTTTTATTTATTCTTAAACCTTCATTCTATTTTGCTATTTAGTTTAATTTGCTCTAAATCATTTTTATAAAAAAATTTAAATTGCTCAAACATTTTATCCATTCAATATTATCTCAAATCGTTTCATTCTTAAGTTCTTTAGATCATTTATATCTTATTCCAATTGCTATTACGTTATTTAGTGGTAATTTAAAT
>MU223398.1:3346765-3387029 GCA_018584345.1 Thuja plicata
CCCTAGGCGAGCTACATGCACAGCCCGGTTAGGAAGAGCAAGTGACAGTTGGTTTAAAAGTTGCAAGGGGTGTTCTCATGAGCCAAGAAGGCCATGGGTGTATTGAATGATGTTATGCAGGTGTTCCCCAAAGTTGAGGAGTGCCCAAGTATCCAACATGCCAAGTTTTGAATCCCAAGACCTCAAACTGGTCCAAAAGCAAGAAAGAAGCCATTTTCAAGAAGTAGGGTGTACAGACAGTACTGTACCCTAAGACCTAGAAAATCCTTGTGGGTTTTTGATTTACTTGAAGACTAATGTAAGAGATTTGGGGGTTCTTTGAATTTTTTGTGCAAAAAAAGAGTTGTCCTACAATCTAGGAGGCCTAATTGGCAAAAATGGCTACAAGGCCTAGAAAGTAGGAATATAGAACTCGATGGGAATATGGACCAACTTGATGGTTTCAAACCTAGGTTTCAATCCAAAAATGGAGTATGTTGAAGCCCTGACCCTCCTACAAATCCAAATGTAATTTTAGGGCTTGGAGTGGTTTGAGTGGAAGGTTCTTGTAGAACACAAGAATGGTGATTTTGACAAGATAGGTAGCTTCTTGGTTGGAGGGAAGAGTTCATTCTTCCAAGTGGTAGAGGATGGATTGAGGAAGCCCTACAGGTCCTAGGAGAGGCCTAACAAGAGTTCCAAGCAAACTCAAAAGGTTACCAAGGAGGCTTCCTATCAGTCTTGGAACTCAAAACTGAAGTTGGCTTTGTGGGATGATAGGATAACAGTTAAGAAGGCTATAGGGGTCTCCCATTTTTAAATGGTTTATAGAGCATAGGCAAGACTTACCTTGAATAATCTATTACCAGTTTATAATTCTTGCAAGAAGAAGAAATAGAAATACTAGATCCCATGAAGGATAGGATGATGCAATTGGTTGAACTAGAAGAAATAAGGAGTGAAGCACAAAAGAAGAGTTTTAAGATACAAAAGAAATAAAAGTACTTGTTTGAAAAAATATCAACTAAAAGGAATATTTAGATCAATGATATGGTGCTCCAATGAAATATAAGAGGAGAACGAAAAGGGAAGGATGGAAAATTTGAATCATTATGGTTCGGCCCTTTTTTCATTCAATATTTACATGGGAAGGACTCATATTATTTACAAAATTTGAATGATGAGATTTAGGAATCGCCATTGCATGGACAATTCCTATAACCTTATTTCTCATGACTTTTCCTCTTCCATTCACAGTAGGTTGTATAGTGGTTTTTTGGGTTGTGTTTTCTTTTTTGGGTTTGTGTTCATTTTAGGTTTCATTTCTTGGTATATGTCCTAGAGTGTTGAATTGTAGTGTTGATCTTCCAATCAACCTTCCCCAGGTGGAGCCACGGTTAGCAATATTTTTCAAAATTTTGTTATGAAGGTTAAGGTTTTTTCTTTCCTGCGCTTTGGTGTGAAATATTTTAAATTTTGTAATATTATAGCGGTTGGGACCTTCAGTTTCAAAGTCCATGGTGCAAATCTCATCTTTTTAAGTTAGGTCACAAGGTCATGAATGTTAATTCATGTTAGTTATTAAGGTTGCGATATTATGATTAATAGAAACACTGATTCATATCGTAAGGTCACGAGTGATCTTTTTTTAGGTTGTTTTAAGTTGAAAGCTTACGAGCATGGAAAGTTTAATTTGTTTTCGCTAGATTGTAGGTTTTATTTCGTTAAGATCTTTTACCTTATGAGTTCACAATTGAATTAAAGTGTTATGCTATCACAAGGTCACAAGGGGTTAGGATTTAAGTTCTTTAAACTTGTGAGTATGCGACACACTTAGTTTGGTGGCTTAGTTGGTTCAATTTCTCACTCGCCGGTTTAATTGATGTCTAGCATTTTATATTATGAGTAGGCGACGGTTTAAAATTTAGTCAATTTTGTGGTTATTGCAAGCTCACAAGTGTTAATTCATGTTAACATTTTAAGTCATGATCTCCCAATAAAGGTTAAATAGGTGGAAATGTTCAGTGATCGTATGCTCACAAAGGTTTAAGTCAAGTTTTAAGTTGCAAGCTTGCGATGAAGAGATGTTTAATGAATATCAATAGTCATCACATACTCATCGATGAAGAAAGAATATTCCATATGCTCTGGAGTGGCTATGACTGAAGAACTTGATGAAGATCCATGATTCTCACTTACTCATAGGATATTGTAAGATTTGAAAAAAAAGGAGTGGTGAGCTCACAAGTGAAGAAGATTTGATAGCATTTTTGCTGGCTTGCAAAGGAAATAAAAATGATTGGGTTATGATGCAAGCTTGTGATTAGTTTCCACATGTTTAGGTGGCACTTTTTTGACATGCTGGATGTAATAAGGGAAGAAAAGGGAGTTTTGAGCAATCAGGTAGTGACGTGTGGACTTTTTCTCCTAGGTGTTGTAAAATTTGAATGATCATCAGATAGAAGAGGTATACACTTGGTTTTTACACTAGTACTCAAAGAAGGAATAAATTCCAACTAGTTTCAGTAGTTGAAGGCCATTCATGCATGCGTGAGAAGCAATGGTGAATTGACAATGGTTGGATTACGATAAATTGCATGATTGAGCTTAGATTTCCTACAATTGATTTATGCTTCCAAGTGATTTTGAACTTTGTAACAAAGATTGTGTTTTGAGATGGATTTGTGGTTTTTTATCAACTTGGAAAAGGTATTTATCTGCGAGTTTCAAGATGAGAAAGGCGATGTCAAGTGGAGGTTCCAAGGGTTCTGGTATAAAGGAGGTGGTGGTAAAGAAGTACATGGATGAACTTGTGAACTTTTTAATAGGAACTTCTAGTGATTTGAATACCAATTTGATGAAATGGAAAGATTCATGGTGCCAATGTAGAAATCCAGTCACACTCAATCCTTCTGGTAATTCTTTGTTCCATTACTTCTGGAATAATAGGGTTAAGCCAATTCCAATAAGCAATCCATGGATTTTTAACATGGAAAATTTAATTGTCCTTGGTGTCTTTATTCATGTCAATTTAATTAAGGAGTTGGAAAAGCAATATTGTCTTGTGTCTAGGGTGATTAGGAGAAAGAACAAAATTGCCCTAGTTTCCATAGACATACGTATTTTTATGGAGGCCTTTAAGATTTTTGGTGTCATATGCTCAAATATTGACTTGGAACAGATAACAAGTGATTATGAAAGGTGTGACAAGGTGATCAAATAACATGAAATGCCCATATGCATGCCTATGGTAGATGGGAGGTTGGTCAACATCCCTAAAAATTCAAAACCACCATTTGACATTTCATTTCTCAAATATTATATGAAATGTACAATCTATGGGTTGTGCACAGTTTTGGGATTTGATGGAGATAAAACAGTGACAACTTATTTTCTAATGATGGCCATGGATATTCAGCACCCAGAGGTGAATATAGATTATGATTATGTTGGTTATGGAGTTGATTGCATACATAATGCCTTGGTGGAATTTCAAGGTGGTGCTCCTATTCTTACATTCAAGCACTATTCAATCTTGACGTTTCTGATTATGTTTTACAATGAGAAGTTCATGGATAAGGAGTTAGAGTTGTTTAAAGAAGAGTTTGGAGTTGAAATTAATTTGCAGAGATGGACTCAGGTGTGGGACAGTAAGTCTCATTAATCCTCTTTCATTTGTTTTGAAAATTGGATTTTTACTCCAATTGTGGATATGCTAATGGTTTACTGGGAGAGATTATCCATTGATGCAAGGAAGATGTTAAGACTCTGGCAGTTTGTCCCAAAGTGGCCAACTACTCATAATTGGGGGGATTTCTTTTTCTTTGACAACTTTACTATAATCAGAGTTTATGGGTGTTCTTATCCCCCACATGTAAGACCAAAACTTTTCCTAGTTAGCGTTGGCAAGTGATCATTTTTGTATGTTTTAAATCACTTTTCGGTTATCATTTCTAGCAACACATTTAGCATATTGATCGATTGAATTGAAGTTAAGTTTTGGTGATTTAGTTATGGAATTGACTAAGTACAGAAGCAGAAATACAAAGTTATTTTGGGTATCAAAGATCAAGATTCATGAGTTATGAAGTGCGAGATTAGAGGAAGATACTATGGGGTATGTATGACCTACATCTAAGATTGATTTGATTTTGGTGATGATTACAAAGAGTTAGAGATATTTGAAGACAAGCGACAACAATAGAACAATGAAACAGAGTAGTTGGATAATAGCAATGATTTTGGGAGTATGTTGTGGACTCTTGGAAATCTAACTTGGATTATGATTTTGGATAATCAATATTTTGGTTATGTAAGAGCGCCGACTTTATATTTTCTCTTTGCACTATTAATTCTATTTTGTATTGAGAGTTGACTGTGTAATATTGGTTAAGTGAGCTGACTTGGTAATAAGAAAGATGTGTGTGTGTGTGTGTGTGTGTGTGTGTGAAGACATTTTGTAAAGAGAAGATATGAAATGGTGTGAATGGGAATGTGATAAGAGATATGTATGTGAATGGAAGAGTAGAAGATTGACAGAGATCATTGAAGATCTATGAATGGAACTATCTAAGAATTGAAGATTCGTGTTTTGTTCATTACTGAAGGACACTTTGTAACTAAAGTTTTGTTGTAAGAGTTGTAAGCTCAGTTGGCCCCTAACAGGGTGTTGTATACCTTTAAAAGGGTTTTTATTCCTTTAACAAGTAAATGCACTATGTAATATTCAGCTCCTAGCAGGGATAGGTCTCCTAACATGGACATTATACTTTAGTGCATGCTTGTGGGTACCATCCCCACTAGGGTTTTCCCTTGGCCAGGGTTTCCTTGACAATAAATAATGGTATTATGAGTTCTATGTTATTTGTTTATGCTCTTTTCATTACAGCAAGTTTATGTTTTATGTGGAATTGGTTTAAAGTTTATTTTAAGTGTTGTAATACTGATTCANCCCCCCCCCCCCCCCCCCCCCCTCTCAGTATTACTTAATCCTAACAATTGGTATCAGAGATTTTGGCCCTTGGAGAGAAAGCTTAACAAATTAAGGGAGATAAAAATGGATTTAGATAATTTGCAAGAGAACTGTGAAGCTACGCTTAAAGACCTTGATAAAGCTAAAGCAGAGAATGGTGACTTGAGATTCAATTTAAGGAGAGTAGAGGGATTCATCAAGAAACTAAAAGACCAGCTTGAACTTTCCATAAATCAGAGACAAGCTCTTGTGGTTTAGATAAAAGAAGATTTAGACAATGATAATTTAGATCATGTAAAGCAACTTGAAAAAGAGAATGACACTTTGAAGCTTGAGAATGAAGCAATGCCTGAAGAGATTCAACATGAAAAAGATGTTAAAAAAAAGATTGAAGAAGCTTTGAAAAATGCAAATGTTCTGATGAAACAAATGAGGAATGAGGCTGGCCATTACAAGAACAAGTATCTAGAATTAGAAAAATACAATCAAATCATAAAAGGTGAACTTGTTGAGATAAATAAACACATTGAGAAACTTCACATGAGAAAAGACTTGATCTATGACCCTCCCAGTTCTATAATAACCCTCCCCCCTGTGCATGCATGCACACGGAGGGAGGGTATGTATATTTTTGGTGCATGTAGAGGGTTCCTATGGCTATTGCCAAAGAGACAGACAGAAACCTAAAGGAGATATGACTGGTATTAGCTTCAATGAAGCGAAATGTTTCAACAACCAAGAAGAGAAACCATATGCAAAGATTGATGCAGAAAACCTACTCTTGAAGAACCTAAAGAATAGATCAGACCTTTTAGAGGTAGATGTTTTGGTTGTAACAAGTTTGGACATATGAAAAGAGACTGCAGAGGTAATGCCCCTTTCAAAACTTTTGTTGGTTATTGTTTTAACTGTAATACATATGGGCACAAGAAAGCAGAATGTAGGAAACTCAATCAATCTAGATATAGACAAGACAATAGAGGAGAGCCTACATTGAAACCCACATGTTACAAATGTAAAAACATTGGACACATTGTAAAGTATTGTAAGTTGTAAGTAAATCAGTATTGAAGACCTCCTATATGTTACAAATGCAACCATCCAGGTCATATAGAGAATTTTTGTAGGTATAATGGAGTAAATAACAGAAGAGTACCACCTCTTATGAATACAAAGAAGAATGACAATGATATTAGTAAAAGTCTTATGGAACTCAAGAGTGATTTTGATAGTTGTTTGAAGAAAATAAAAAAATAACAGTAGTGGTAAGATATGGAAAATCAAAGAGACAAGTAAGATATTGGTTCAGGGAGAGACAGTAGATGCTACTATATATTCACCTAATGATAACAAAACTGAATCGACCTGAATGGATGATCATGGCCTTAGGGGGAGCATTGGATGAGTAGAGCATAATATATCTAGCCGCTAAATATGTGGATTGAGCTCTAGCAAGCTTAGGTATGATATTGGCCGACATCATAGAAAATATATCCGAGAGCGCAACATCGGACGATCCATATTCTAAGAGCACGGTATTTGTAATTGACTAGACAATGTACGATGTTAATTTTATTGGGTAATGTGTAATTTTACACTTAGTGATGAATAAAGGACTTATGAGATTCATATTTCTTTACCATTTTAAGATCAGCGACCTAAGGAAATTAGAGATCAAAGAGTGGAGGACTATCTAACAGCCATACTTTATGATCAATCGTAGAAGAATTCAGAATTCAACATGGTTAAGGTATTTACATCATCTACTCATACAGAATCTATGGATTCACCTTTGATTTATGATGTTGTGGATCAACCTAGATACAAATTCAAGAAATGTCCTTTTAATTCATGTGAAGAAGACCCTAAAGGAGCATTTTCCCAAACGTCACATGACGTCTTGTATGTAGAAGATATTAGGGTATACATTAATTGAAAATATGGCATACTAGATGTTGATCAAATTTCTACTGAAATGGAGTACATGTATGATAATGGCATAATGAGAGATGAGTTAAACATTATGAAAATTCTGGACTTATACGAATTCAGCAATGAGGAATGGTTTAAAATATTGCTGAGCAGAGTTCATGATTAGTTTATCTGGATAGGTGAACAACCTATAAATATTTGTAGTCAATTGATACATGATATCACTGGACTGGATAATACTAGAGTCATCCCTATGGTAGAGAAGCATATAAAGAAACAAGTTGAAACCCTAACACAATGTAAATGGGATAGGTGAACTATGACAGTGAATGACATTTATCTACATGATGTGAGATTGATTTCTATGATACTTGGATACAAATTTTACTATAGTAGTAGACCTAATTTCGTATCTATAGGAGTCATTATGATGGCTTATAGAATGGTGAAATAATATACTAAGTATAACCTATGCGAAGTATTGGCACAACAGTTTTTGGAGAATGTCAAGTTGATAAAGAAAGACAAGTCTAAACCTTTCAGATTTGGTTCACTACTAGTCCACATGTACATTCACATTGAGAATAAGTTTCCAGGCATGCACCCAAGTGGTTGGAGAAAAGGGATACCTACTGGTATTTAGATTTTTGAGAGCTACTAAAGATAGAATAGCACATGGGTTTATGGAGAACTATTTGGCATGACTAAGATTCTTCAGAGGAAGATGAAAGAGAGATACATGATTCATGAAGACTTAATTAAAAATTGTAAGGATACAATATATTTAATTAAGACAGTTGTTTCGAGGAAGAAATGGTGTTATCCTATGGAATATGAGGTTATTTCAGAAGTCTAAACTATGCAGATCACACATGTTCTGGCATCTAAAGTAGATACATCTAAGGAGAGATGGGGAACTTATGAAGAAAAAATCAGCTAAAGTAAGAGAGGAGCAGACTAGAGGCTTGAGGAAAAGGAAAGTAGACAACATTATTCATGAATGTGGTATTAAGGAAGTATTGAAAAAGGAAGAATTGAAGGAAGTAAAGAATAAGTTAGTTGAACATTCTTCTGGATTGGCAAGTACTGCTACTGTAGCCCTTCCACATCCTGAATTTGTGATGGTAGCTGCTTCACCTTCTATAGTTATTGATGTAGCCACCGCTTCATCACCACTGAAGACCTCGCAAGTAGTAAAGATTGTTCCTCAAGTTAACACTAGATCCACCAAATTGGATTCACCACCTAAAGAACAAAGGACTGAGGGAGAAGAGAAGAAATCCAAAAGTGATAGACAAGTATGGAAACCAGACTTGAAAATGATTGAGAAGAGATCTATTGAGCAAGGGAATCTAGTTTCAATAAATAAGTACTATGACAGGTATGAGGAAACTGATAAACTTATGATTGAAGATATTGTAGTAAATCACTTACTTGTTTTCAAGAAAAATTTGTTAGATATAGAGGGTAGTCTACCTAAAGAGTTGTATGACAGATTGGAAATAAGAAAATAGATAGCACATATTAAAGATGAGGCTATCAGAAATCAAGCAATTGATAATGTGTTACCTATAATTTCTATGCAAGAGAGAGAGAGATAGATAGAATATTTGGTGAACTGAAACCTTTATTGAGGGCCAAGGCAAGGCTAGTGAAAAACATGGCAAGAAAATATGAAAAAATTACTAAAGAGACTCAAAGAGCATTAGATTAGATACTAATGACTACTATTCCTGAGAAGAATCCACCTCCTAAACCTACAATGTCTACACCTTTAGGAATGGGAGAGAGTTCCAAAACAACTAAGGCAAGTGTTGAGAAGAGCGAAGATGACATGCAACTAGATTCTATGTTTCTGGTGTGCCTGTGACTCTTGACACTTCACATGATGACAAGGATCCATTTGAAGGAAACATTGACAGTACAGTGGTTGAACATGAAGAATAGAGAGAGGAAGAATAGAAAGAAATGGAGCAAAAAGAAGAAGAAGCAAAATTTGAAGTCAAAATTGAAATTGACACATCTTCTATCTTATTGTTGGAAAGTAAATAAAAACCTATTGATGTGGATTTTGATCGCATGGATGAGGATGAGTTAGTGAGTCAAGACTTCACCGCACTCACTAAAGCAAAGGAGAGATCTAAGCAGAAAAGTGACAAGAAAACTAAGGTAATTTCTAGAACAATTGATAGTGTGAACAAATTGCTTCCAGTACCTATTGTTTTCCAAAGCAGAGATGATGTAGAAAACTTGAAGTTAGCACTTGACAATTTTGATGGTCACTATGAGACCCTAGGGAAAATTGTAGAAGAAAAGGCAGAGAAGAGCTACTTGGAGAAGAAGTTGATGGAAGTTTTCTAGTCTATTTCATGGGACTTGGACATTCTGAAATCTATTACAGTAAAAGCTAAGAGTTGTGTTGCAAATGGAAGGATACTACTCAGTTATTGCATGAACCCAATCAGACATGTTTAGAACATTGAAGACATTATTGCTAAGGATGGGGAAACCTTGAACAGTATGATTTACAATTGTGAGACCTCCTCACAATCGTTGATGGAAATGTATAGAGAGGTAACAATGATTTTGGATAAGTTGAATGTATTGGATATAGGGAAAGGGAGAGTCATGTAAATGTTTGGTTTGTTGAAGAGTTTAATCACTCCTAAACTATCAGTTCTTGAAGTTCATTTATCAGATATGGAGAAGACAGTAGATTCATTGACAAACTCTATGTCCACAGAGTTGAAAGTAGTAGAGACATCATCATATGCACTTAATGGACTAATTCATGTTAGTTAGCTATTGGTTGAATCATGGAGCGCAGAAGTGAAGATCTTGGAAGATTATTTTCAATATACTCTGAAAATGGTGAGAAAGCACTAGTTATATTACTTTTTATGCACCTTTGTCATTTTTTTCAAAGGGGGAGAAGAGAGAAAAAAAAAATGAATAAGGGAGAAGAGTGAAGCAAAATAGAAGAGGAAGAGAGGAGAGATAGTTTTTGTGTTGGAACACTTAGTCATTTTTTATTAAGTGTTGTCATCAATGCCGAAGGGAGGGATTGTTGGAAAGTGATCATTTTTATATTTTTTACATCACTTTTTTGTTGTCATTTCTGGTAACACATCTGGCATATTGATCGATTGAATTGAAGTTAAATTTTTGTGATTCATTTATGGAATCGACTAAGTACAGAAGCAAAAATACAGACTTATTTTGGGTATTGAAGATAGAGATAAATGAGTTATGATGTGAGAGCTTAGAGGAAGATAATATGGGGTATTTATTACCTACATCTAAGATCAATTTGATTTTGGTGATGATTACAGAGAGCTAGAGAGATTTGAAGACAAGCAACAACAATAGAACAACGAAACAGAGAAGTTGGATAATAGTGATGATTTGGGGAGTATGTTGTGGACTCCTAGAAAGATAAGTTGGATTATGATTGTGGATAATCTATATTTTGGTTATGTAAGAGCCCCGACTTTATATTTTCTCTTTGCACTATTAATTCTATTTTGTATTGAGAGTCGGATGTGTAATATTGGTTAAGTGAGCCGACTTGGTAATAAGATGTGTGTGTGTGTGTGTGTGTAAAGACTTTTGGTAAAGCGAATATATGAAATGGTGTGAATGGGAATGTGATAAGAGATATGTATGTGAATGGCAGAGCTGAGGATTGATAGAGATCATTGAAGAGCTATGACTAGAACTATCTAAGCATTGAAGATGCTTGTTTTGTTCATTACTAAAGGACAATTTGTAACATAAGTTTTTTTGTAAGGGTTGTAAGCTCAGTTGGCCCCTAATAGGGTGGTGTATACCTTTAACAGGGTTGTTATTCCTTTAAAAAGGAAATTTACTATGTAATAGTCAGCTACTAATAGGGCTAGGTCTCCTAACATGGACATTATACTTTAGTGCATGCTTGTGGGTGCCATCCCCACCAGGGTTTTCCCTTGGCCAGGGTTTCCTCGACAACAAATAATGATGTTATGAGTTCTATGTTATTTTTTTATGCTCTTTTCATTACAACAAGTTTATGGTTTATGTGGAATTAGTTTAAAGTTTATTTTAAGTGTTGTAATATTGATTCACCCCCCTCTCAGTATTACTTAATCCTAACAGTTAGAATTACTTTCATGGAATTCATCTAGCATATAACCCTAGTTGATAAGGAATATTTAGAGGGGCATAAGTAAGAAACATTTGTCCCTGGGATTTGGTAAGTGTTTGAATTCTCTATTGGTAAGAAGGTATTTGATGAGGTTAATAGTTTTCTAAAGCAGTATTTGTTGGTTAATATTGTTTCTATATTTTTTGATTCAGGGGGTTTTCTTAAGATTGCATTGAAAACCATGACTCCATGAGTTGAAATAAGAGATCATGAGCCTTTGGCTGATGAGTATGTGGTTAGAAATTTTCTAGAGAGAAGTGATGTCCAAGAAAGGAGAAGGAAGTGGAAGGATCTAATGAGAGCATAAGTTGAATGGAAATAATTAGATCCTACCTTCTTTGGGTTCTTTCCTGATACCCCATATTTTCAGAGACTTGATAAAATTATTGGTTTGTATGAGACCTTGAAGACACAAGTACCACAGCTCCATAGTGAAGGTTCCCAACAACAAGAATCTCAGGGTACATAGGACTTGCATGGTAAAAGGTCTTTGGGAGAAATGGAAGAAGATGTGGAAAGTGGTGATGAGGCAGTGTCCACTAAAGAGCCACCAGAAAAGAAGAAAAGGATTGAAGAAACAACAAAAATGGTGAAATGAGATCTAACAAGAGTTGTGATCATAGAACAAGGCACACATTTTTTACTGATTAGAGCACAACTGAGGGAAATAAAATAGGATGAAGAATAAGGGGTAAATGATATGGCCCTTGCAACAGGACTTGATGAAAGAGTTATGATGTTAAATGAATTCATGAAGGATGATGACTTTATCAAGTCTACTGAATTAAAGAGCTTATTGTTCAAACTAAACCAAAGAGACTTAAGATAGAGCTGTTAGGAATAACAATCCACAAGCACAATTAAGAGAGGGGGTGAATCAATTGTGATATAGAATATTAAACTTTAAACTTTATAAACCAAAACTTCAACTCAAATGATAACACAGTAAATGCCAACATAATAACACAATACTTGTGGTCGAGGAAACCCTATTAAAGGTGAAACCCTGGTGGGAATTAGCACCCACAAATAATGTACTAAGGATATAGTATCCATGTTAAAATATTTAGCCCTGTTAGGAGCTTATTACAATATTATAGTACACAATCCTTATTAAAGGACATACCCTATTAGGAGTCAAGAGAAACAGTGGGCTCACTACTCAAAGAAGGTTAAATCCACCTTGAAGGATTCACAATCCAAACAAGTGTACATAAGGAATATATAATCCAGGTTCCAATGTAGTATTCTTATCACAAACACTCCTCTACATCCTGCAGCCAATCAAGATTTGCAGCTTCCACACTTCTCTGCCTTTTCAATCTCTAACACTAATTTTAAAAATAAAATATCTCTCATATATACCCTATTACAATAATTGATTAGGTTGGCCAATTAAGATTTCCCAATGCACAAATAATTAATTAGGTCGGCCAATTAGGCTTACCCAATATACAAATAATTTTTTGACCCCTTTCTAAGATACACACAATACCTATAATAAGTAAACATCAATTACAATCCATCAGATATAGTCCAAGATCCAAAATCCACGCTCTCAATTCATAATCACACTACATGTCTGAAGTCAGCCACCAAATAGGTCTCCTCCAGAATACACGCCATAGCTAACATCACCAATACTCTCACAACTATTGATCAGCAAAAAAACATTCCTCAATGTGTCATTTTTCATCCCCTAAGCGCGTACATGTTGAATCATCTTTTCATGTAAGATGTACGCAAAATATAGAGACTTGTCTATCAAGCATCACTATCATAGTCCAGAAACCAATCTTCACTAAATCATCTATAACCTCACCAATATGTAACCTCAAGTCAAGAAACATTAGGAATAAGGTCATCACACATCCTTATTCATATCCTTATCTTCAATTGTCCTGAATTATCCTTACACTTTCTATACACTTCTTCTAGTTGACATACAATAGTAATAACCAGTCTGTTCACTCCACAGAAACATATGTTGACATCAGTGACAAAACATGAATGCCAATAGCATCACTAGTATGCAAATATATTATCATCCAACAATCTCCCCCTTTTTCATTGATGGAAACATATGGTAAAATCCATCAACCCAAAATTACTCTATCTCAATACAATCTTCTCAATGTCCTCAATACAGTTCACCATAAAATCTCTCCCCCAAAGTAGTAGGGATTTTCACATAGAATCTTTCCCCCTTTGACAACAATGGAAAAGGATGCCATACATATTCTTTGATCATCTATAAGGTGTAGCTTTTTCAAATCTTCATGTCTCCAATAACTAGGTGCAAAATCACCCAAATGTGCTCAAGTATTCTAGCAATTACTCCCCCTGAGGAGTAAATCCATACATCTATCCTAGAAAGTGATATAGCTATGAAATCCACTAGAATAATGCATGCCTACATCAATTAATTATCACAAGGAGGGGCTCTAACCCCAAGCATGCTTCTAAGATACTCAAAAGCATCTTTTGGCAAATTTTTCGTAAATATATCTTCTATTTGTTCCTTTGTGCTAATATACTCTAGTCTAATCTCTTTCTCTACTACCTTTTCCCTCAAGAAATGATACTTAATAGAAATATGTTTATTCTTTGAATGTATTACAGGATTCTTTGACATATTCACTATGCTAGTGTTATCACAATGGATAACCATTGGCTCTTCAAAAATTATTCCAATTTCCTTCAGTATTTATTTCATCCAAACAACTTGTGTACAATTTATAGCAGTAGCAACATACTCTGATTTAGCAGTAGATTTAGCACTACAGTCCTGCTTCTTACTTAACCAAGAAATTGGCCTTTTCCCAAGGAAATATGTAACACCGCTTGTACTCTTTCTATCATCCACATTACCTGCCCAACCAGCATTAGTGTAAGCCTACAAAATAAAGTCATCTAATTTTTCATATCATAATCCATATTCTATTGTTCCTTTCAAGTATCTAAAAATTCTTTTTACAGCAGCAAGGTGTGTCTCTTTAGGATTTTCTTGATATCTTGCCACAATTCCAACTGCATTGGAAATATATGGTCTAGTGTGAGTTAGATATTGTAGACCACCAATCATCGATATGTACTTTATCTAAAAAACACTTTAAGTATCATCATTACTAGTAATTTTGTAACCAATTACCATAGGTGTTCCAACAAGTTTACAATCTTCCATTCCAAACTTCTTCAACATTTCCTTAAGATACTTGGTCTGAGATATAAAAATACCATTCTTACTCTGATTTATTTTCAAACCAAGAAATAATTTCATTTCACCTAATCATTTGATGACCTTGGAAAGACATGTTGTCAATTAGTCCCAAAACACTTAGTCATCACAAAGTTGACCGAGCCAGCAGTGCAACTCGAGCAGTTACAGTGTAACCCGAGCAATGGTAGTATTGACCAAGAAAATAGTGTTAATCAGTATTACCTGAGTGATCAATATGACCTGAGTACACAGAGTAGCCTGAGTGCTAGAGTTTACTATGTTTCCCAAGTGATAGCATATTGCCCGAGTGCTAGTATATCACCCGAGTGGACCACTGGACCCAAGTAATAGTTTTGGGTCGACATAGCTTATACTATTTGATATTAATTTATCTTATGGAAGCTGACTTACACAAGTATTGTGTTTGGATAAGGTATAAATATAAGGTATTTTGTTTATCCAAATATGTGTGAAGAAGTGTGTATGTGAATATGAAGTGGCAAATTGTTTAAGAGGCTATAGAAGTATAAGGAACAACAGAGACTCATCCATCATAGTTAGGTGATTAGTTTTTATCATTAGATCTTATTCAGCAAATTATATTTGCATAGAAGATCATCTATTGGTTCATCCTAACATGTGCATCAGCAAAATCCTCTAACAAGGTGGACTTAATAGTTCTTTACAAATCTCCTAACAAAGTTGCATATTTAATTGTATTGTACTAAATCCTTTCACAAGGTGGACCTAACAGTCCTTATTTCTCCTAACAAGGCAGGCCATAAGAAGTGGTAAATTGTAAGCTTTATCAGGCTAAATTTATACTGCAGTAAAAATAATGGGGAGCTCCTTCTCCTAGAGATACCTTTCTCTCTCCTAGACCTTCTCTTAGTCTTTCTTAGGGTCTCATTTACTACCCTAACTAGAGGATCCTAATTTGATCCACTACCACACTAGGAGCTCTCCACCAAGTTCAATTCTTCACTAAACCCTTCACCATAGCTTCACACTCTCATGGCTTACTTTGGTCATCTATCCTTCCAAATTTCTCTCCTTCTTGTGAGTGGATTATTTAATCCTTTATATTCTCTTTCAACACTTATTGATCCAATCTTGAGGATCTTTCAACCAATTTCCAATCGGGCGGAAGATTTTAGTCTTCTAGGCCTATTAGCCCTCCCAAACACTGAAAAGATGGATTTTCTCTCAAAATCCCTTAACACCCCTGGAAAAAAATTACATATTCCTTGTGGGTTTTTCCTAACCTTAGATATTTTCTAGGTTTCAAGTTCCCACCTTGTTCATACAATGGACTTTCACCAAACCCCTAAAATTGAGGGTTTCTAGGGCATGAATACTGGTCTATTTTCTTTGCTTTCTTCAACTGGTCAAATGAGCTCCTCTAAACTTCTCCTCCCATCAACATGTCTATATTTAATTCCCCTACACTCCTCCATCATGGATTGGAACATACCAATCACCAATAAATCACCATTGCTACTGTACTGTTCAATTTCCCTAACCAGAGTAACCAGTACTCACCTAGGGCCTGAATGTTCTCTTTCCTTACCTACACACACACTCCACACACTATATATAAATTTTATATATAATTCCTTACTTTATTCCAAGTGTTCATTGGGTTTTGGACCACGGGAACTTCAAGCAAAACCAATATCTACATGACTGGTCCAAAACTGGACAGAGAACTAGTTAGACACAAAGAATTTACAAAATGATAACTAATATGCACAAAATATCAAAAAAATGCCACATTTAATAATTAAGGAACACTATCAATCCATTAATTCAATCCATATAATCCATTAAAGTATTGGATGATGGCTCTGTCTGCAAATTACAGTGCTAATTGCTCCTCCACAACAAACAGTCTGTACAAAATGAAACCTAACTGAAATTTTAGGGTTTGTGTCACCTTATATACTCCATTCCCACATGTTTGGACCCTCATGTTAGGATTTTGGCATCATAAATACCGATTCCTAAAAACTAGGAAATGTTGTCATGACAACTTTGCAAAATTGCAAAAGTTGTCATGACAACTTTTGTCAAAATGACTTTCTTTCAACTTCTATGGCCCAATTTGGTTTCAAAACTTACCAAATGACCCTAAAACACCTAACAACATTACAAACTTGAAAAAATCCTCATTTTGTAGTTTTGGTCAACCCTTTGAGCTTTTGGTTGACTTCTAAGGGTATAGACCCCTAGGTGCAACTTGACTCTAGAACTTGCAAACCCTAAACATATACTAACTCTAAACCAACCTTAAACACACTTGGGACTTAATAAATTAGTCCTTATTCAAAGATGGTTGGCCAAACCAACCTACAAGCCAAAATTCTTAACAAGATCTTTCAAATACCTTAGGGTGCTCCTGCACCATCCTCCCCTGCAACAAAAAAGTTAAGGTACATGTGGTGTCAGGAACTCCTCACTAATTCCATGCCTTTTGAAGTCACTCTTAGCTATCCAAGTGGCTTCTGACTCTAGTTTCTACCTCCACTTCACTAGATGCTCCATATAAACCTTATGCCTAGTCTTCTTCTTCACTCTTTAATCCAATATCTTTTCAGCTTGTGGCTTGATCTGATCCAGAGTCTTGGACTCTCCCATATCCTTATCCACTTCATTATTGTACTATACTTCATCCATCTCTATCCCCTTATACTTTATCAAGTCCTTCACATTGAAGATTAGAGAAATTGACATCTCCTTGGGAAACTCCACCTTAGAGGAATTAGGTCCATACTTGGCTAACACCTTGCAAGGCCCAATCCTTTTCATCTAAAACTTACTAGGTATCCCCTTTTTTAGTCTTTCCTTATTCAAAAATACTATTACTAGGTTACCCACTTCAAATTGTAGATCTCTTCTTCCCTCATCCCTCTTGGCTTTCAACTTCTGATTGGCCTCCATTAATGTCCTCCTAACTTGTTCATGTACCTCTCTCATTGACTGAGAGAAATCATCAACATGTCCACTGATGACTTCATAACCATATAGGTCTCTCAACTCAAGTACACCCCTAGGGTGTAACCCATAAACAACCTCAAATGGGCTCTTACATGTGGTCCAATTTGTGCTATCATTATAGGCAAATTTTTCCTGAGGTATCACTTTCTCCCAACTTTGGCCATATTCTTTGGTCAAACACCTCAACAAATTTCCAAGGACCCTATTGATCACCTATGTCTAGCCATCTGTTTGAGGATGATAAGCTAAGCTATGTGACAAGTTGGTTCCTGGCCTTCTCCAAAGTGTCTTCCATAAATGACCCATAAACTTCACATCCCTATCTACAACTATGCTTATTGGCAAGCCATGTATTCTCACTATCTCTTTGAAAAACAAGTGGGCAATATCGCTAGCATCATGTGTTTTCTTGCATGGGACAAAGTGACTCATTTTTCTAAACCTGTCTACTACCACAAACACACTGTCTAAACCAGTAGGTGCCCTAGGTGATCCCACAACAAAATCCATACTGATTCAATCCCATGGTCTACTTGGGATGGGCAATGGATGATATAAGTCTACATTTGATGAAGTTCCTTTTTCCTTTTGACACACCCCACACTGCTCTACATATCTCCTTATATCCCTCTGCATTTTTGGCCACCAATAGAACCTCTCTACTAAGTCTAGTGTCTTGTTCAATCCAAAGTGTCCACTTAGACTACCATTAACCTTCTCCTATATGAGACTCTCTCTCATAGAGCCTTATGTAACACATAGTTTCTTTCCTTTGAATAGCAACCTATTCTGCAATGTATAGTCTGCAAATTCACTATGAAAATGATTCTCAAAATCCTTGCACACCTTATAAATCTCTGAGAAATCTAAATCTCCCTCATAGAGGTCCTTAAAACCTTCAACCTGTGTACTCTGCAATTGAATCTCCTAAATGGTGAGAAATATTCTACTAAGGGCATCTGCAACTTTGTTTTGCACCCCCTTCTTATGCTTTATAGTGAAAGTGTATGACTGTAGGAACTCCATCCATTTGATGTGTCTCAAGCTAAGCTTGTCTTTAGTATTTATATAACTCAATGCTTGGTTATCTATAAAGACCAAAAAATATTTAGGAAATAATTAATGCCTCCATTTCTTTAGGGCTTGTACAAGAGCATATAGCTCCAAGTCATAGGAAGAGTACCTAGACTTTGCCTCATTCAATCTCTCACTAAAAAATGCCACAGGTCTGCCCTCTTGGCTGAAGATAGCCCCCGCTGCTATGTTTCTTGCATCACATTCTACTATGAAAAGTTTGTCAAAGCTTGGTAACAATAGTATAGGTTGAGTGGCTACTTCTCTTTTCAACCTTTCAAACCCCTCATTAGCTACGTTGGTCCATACAAATTTCATTTTCAAGCCTCCTTTAATATTCTGTAGGACGGGAGCACAAATCTCACTAAATATCCTAATGAACTTCCTATAGAATTGGGCTAACCCATGGAAGCTCCTAACTTTAGTCCCTGTCTTAGGAGTAGGCTAGTTCAATATGGCCTCTAATTTCTCTTTATCCATCTTCAAGTCACCCTTGGAAACTACAAATCCTAGGTATACTAGTTCTTCCTTCATGAACTCACTCTTTTCAAGATTGATTGTGAGCTTTTCCTCCTGTAACTTCTTCAACACTAACTCTAAGTGTTTCATATGATACTCCTTTGTCTTACTAAAAATGATGATGTCATCTAAATAGACAATTACAAACACACCTATGTAGTCTTTCAAGACCTCATTCATCACCCTCATAAAGGTATTAGGTGCATTGGTAAGCCCAAAGGGCATAACTAACCATTCATATAACCCCTCTATATTCTTAAAGGCTAACTTCTACTCATCACCTTCCTTCATCCTAATTTGATAGTACCCACTTTTCAAATCAATTTTAGAGAAGTACTTAGCACCCCCCAAACAATCCATCAAATCTTCTATACTATGAATAGTAAATCTATATCTAATAGTTATCCTATTTATAGCCCTAGAATCAGTACACATTCTCCACTTACCTCCCTTCTTAGGAGCCAACACCACTGGGACAACACATGGGCTTATGCTCTTTCTAATCAACCCTTGGTCCAAAATTTCTTGTACTTGCCTGACTATCTCTTTGTTTTGCTCTGGTGTCATCTTATATGTGGCCTTGTTTGGAAAAGATGTTCCTAGTATGAATTCAATCTAATTACTTATCTCCCTCTTTGGTGGTAGTGTAGCTGGTGTACCCTCACATATTATATCCTTGAACTGATCCAACAATTATCTCACTTTTGCTGGTATAGGTGCTTGTTTATGAGTCTCCTCCTCCTTTGGCTTTAACATGATTGCATAGCCAACTTCTTCCTCTCTCAAATCCTTTCGGAATTCCTTCCCACTCATCAGCAATGTATTGAATTTTGTCTTCTCCACTATGTCTTCCTCTATTAAAGATTGAATTTTAAAAGTTACCCCATTTTTCTTGAAGGAGTACTTGTTCTCTTTCCCATTATGGGAAGCTTCCATGTCATACTACCATGGTCTGCCAAGCAACATATTGCAAGCATCCATTGGCAACACATCACAAAGTATCTTGTCTTGATACTTACCAATGGTGAATTCTACCCACACTTGCTCATTCACCAAGATGTTCTGGCCCTTGTTTAACCATGTAACTTTATAAGGACACACATGTGGAATCTTGGTGAGTTTCAACTTCTCCACTGCCTCCTCAGAGATAACATTATTTGTCAATCTTAAATCAATGATCACTTTACACACTTTCTCCAATATCTTGCACTTGACTCTATAAAGATCCCTTCTCTACTTATGCTCATCTCTGGTGGATGTCATAATCAAAATTCTCCTCAACATGAGGTGTTCTCCTTTCTCTAAATCTAGACTCACCTTCGATTGCTTAGAACAATCTTCCTCTTCGACATAGGATATCTTCTTCTCTCCTTGTGAATTTGAGGGTTTGTCAGGACACCTATATGCAGGGTGCCCCATCTGACCACAATTGTAACATTTCATTGAAGAAAAGTGAGAACTTCTTCCAATACCACATGATCTTCCTCTTCCACTATTATAGGAACTACTTCCTCTATTGTATCCACCCCTATTGCCTGATTCATGTCCTTTCTCTATATATCTAGAGTCACCTTGACTTCTATTGTCATTACCTCTTCCACTTGTGCCTCCTCTTTGGCCACCTCTATTGTCTCTACCCCTTCCTCTCCCTCTGGAGTTAAAATATTTCTTCTTGCTAAGTTTCTCTTCCACTTTCAAAGCCATTTGAAAATAGCTTTGAATGGAAGTTAGGGTAAAAATAATGAGTTCCTCTTGTATATTCCACCTTAATCCATTAAGGTACCGAGCAACCTTGATGCTCTCTATCTCCTGTATTATTGATCTAAGACAAAGTTTCTGAAATTCCTCAATGTATGATGGCACATCTAGATCCTTTTGCCTAAGGTTCTACCTCTTCTTATGTAGCTGAATGTCATAGTCTTCTGGAAGGTAGTTCTCCTTCACTTTTTCCACCATTGATTTCCAATTTTCTATGGGCTTCTTGCCCTCTTTCTCCCTTTCTTCCTGCAATAACTTCCACCATGTGAGTGCTTACCCTCTTAGCCCAGACTTGGCTATCTTACCTTTTGTGCCTCTATGATTCCATCACATTTGAAGTGGTTTTCCATACCTTTGATCCATTTCATGACCATCTATGCATCCATCTTACCAGAGAACATTGGAATTCCTTCTAGATCCTTTCCACTCAATGCTTTGAGTGCCTTGAGAAATGGTTCCTCAGGTAGAGGAGGGTCAGGCTCTGGTTCTATCTCCTCCTCTACTAGTTTCTTCCCCTTTTCTTTATCTTCACTCATATGCTCCTTCATCTTGTTAGCTATCTCTACAACCTCTATCATCTTTAACTTCATTTCTTCCATTTCTTCTTCAAGAATCATATTCTTGTCTTGCTACTCAGACAAGTCCCTTTCCAATTCGGCATTAGTCACCATGATGTTCTCACCTATGGATTCAATCCTCTCTAACATACACCAATCAACTCACAAGCCTTTCAATGGCTCTAATACCAATTTGATGGGGAGATCCTTCTCCTAGAGCTACCTTTCTCTCTCCTATACCTTCTCTTGGTCTTTCGTAGGGTCTCATTCACTACCCTAACTAGAAGATCATAATTTGATCCACTACCACACTAGGAGCTCTCCACCAAGCTCAATTCTTCACTAAACCCTTCACCATAGCTTCACACTCTCATGGCTTACTTTGGTCATCTATCCTTCCAACTATCTCTCCTTCTTTTGAGTGGATTCATGACTCCTTTCTAGTCTCTTTCAACACTTCTTTATCCAATCTTGAGGATCTTTCAACCAATTTCCAATCGGGTGCAAGATTTTAGTCATCTAGGCCTTATAGCCTTTTTAGGCCTATTAGCCCTCCTAAACACTAAAAATATGGATTTTCTCTCAATATTTATTAACACCCCTGGAAAAAATTACACATTCCTTGTTTTTTTTCCTAACCTTAGAGATTTTCTAGGTTTCAAGTTCCCACCTTGTCCGTACAATGGACTTTCACCAAACCCCTAAAATTGAGGGTTTCTAGGGCATGAATACTGGTCTAGTTTCTTTTCTTTATTTAACTGATCAAATTAGCTCCTCTAAACTTCTCCTCCCATCAACATGTATGTATTGCATGCCCCTACACTCCTCCATCATGGATTGGCACATACCAATCACCAAGAAATCACCATTGCTACTGTAATGTTCAGTTTCCCTAACCAAAGTAACCAGTACTTGCCAAGGGCCTGAATGTTCTCTTGCCTTCCCTACATGCACGCACTCCACACATTTTATATACATTGTATATACAAGGCCTTACTTGATTCCGAGTGGTCATTGGGTTTTGAACCACGGGAACTTCAAGCAAAACCAATATCTACATGACTAGTCCAAAACTGGACAGAGAACTAGTTAGACACAAAGAATTTACAAAATGATACCTAATATGCACAAATTATCAACACAATGCCATAGTGACTAAGTAAGGAACACTATCAATCCATTAATTCAATCCATCTAATCCATTAAAGTACTAGATGTTGGCTATGTCTGCAAATTACAGTGCTAATTGCTCCTCCACAACAAATAGTCTGTACAAAATGAAATCTAACTGACATTTTAGGGTTTGTATCACCTTATATACTCCATTCCCACATGTTTGGACCCTCATGTTGGGATTTTGGCATCATAAAAGCCGATTCCTAAAAACTAGGAAATGTTGTCATGACAACTTTGCAAAATTGCAAAATTTGTCATGACAACTTTGACAAGTTTTGTCAAAATGACCTTCTTTCAACTTTTATGGCCCAATTTGGTTTCAAAACTTACCAAATGGCCCTAACACACCTAAAAAAATTACAAAATTGAAAAAATCCTCATTTTTTATTTTTGGTCAACCCTTTGTCCTTTTGGTTGACTTCTAAGGGTATAGACCCCTAGGTGCAACTTGACTCTAAAACTTGCAAACCCTAAACATTTACTAACTCTAAACCAACCTTAAACACACTTGGGACTTTATAACTTAGTCCTTATTCAAAAAAGGTTGGCCAAACCAACCTACAAGCCATAGATCTACAAGTGGCCATGGATCATATCAGAAAACTCAAGGAGCATCTCTCTCTTTCCCTGAAAAGAAGAAAAGATTTAGTAGTGCAGATGAATGACAAAAGTTACATAGAAGAAATAATTGAAGACTTATGCAAAGAAAGAATTTTTGAAGAAGTAGATGTAGCAATTGAAGATCTACTTGTAAAGAATCTCAATTTACATGAAGAAGTCAAAAATTTGAAAAGAGAACAAGAAATTCATTCAGTCATAATATGTGAACTCATGGAACAAAAGAATCAAGAAGAAAATGACAGATAAATGGCACAAGAAGATAAAATATTGCTGAGTACAAGATTAGAAGAAAAAGAAAATGTAATCCACCATTTGTCACTTCAGCAAACAAATATGATAAATCAACTCAATAATGTAAATCAAGAAGTTATCAATCTGAGGACAGAAAATGAAAGATTGCAGGATGATCTCAATACTGAAAAGAAAAATAATGAAATTATGATGAATTTATAGGTAAGCATGGATTAGCTGATATAGCAAACTCAACTTAGACATCATGGACAGACTGGATTAGGTTATACTGAACAAGGTGAATCCTCATAGCAAGGAACTCAAAAGAACAACAAACCTACTTGTAATCATTGTGGCAAGTTAGGGCAGACAGCAAACAAGTGTTGGAGCAATGAAAAATAAAACTTTAATGGTAAATGCTACAGATGCAACAAACATGGACATAGGGAAAGTGAATGCACTGAGAAACCTAAATTTGAAGGAAAATGTTTCAATTGTAACAAACAAGGTCACAAATATTTTGAGTGTAGAACTAAGAAATGGAACTCTACTGAACAACTAGCTAAAGAGATTTTTGGTTGGGATTACAACACATGGAGCAGATGTTGTCACTGTGGTGAATAAGGGCATATTGGTGCAAATTGTGCAAAGACTCACCTCAGAAAAAGGAATCCTACTGAGAGATGTTATGTATGTAAACAACTCGGTTATCTAAGCAAGAATTGCATGAAAAGAGAAAAATTGGATACTAGTTTTGAGAAAGGAAAAGAAAAATTTTATGAAATCAAAACTCAAATGAGTCGGTAGTGGGTAAGGAAATATCCTGAGAGTTCAAATCAAAACAATGAAGAATTGATTGGCACCCAAAGCAGTGAGTTGGGTGGATCTATCATCTCCGAATAAATATGCAAGGAGACTACTGGAATTGTGCATACAAGTCATACTACATCAGATCCAAACATGCTAGAAAATTCAAATCAGCATATTGATGCACTAGGACACATTATAGTTTTAACCGAGTCAAGATCTAAGTAACATCTGAGTTACACAAGCTTAATCAAGTTAAGTCGGGTTGTATGGCTTTGAGGATGTAGAAGTTAGTTTTTGTTGAGCTTCATTTTGAGCTATGCCATCTAACATGCACAGAGAATTTAATGAAAAATCAATGGTAAAATCTCTTATAAAAGATGAACTGGAAATGTTATTGTTTACAAAGTTTTCATTTTGCAGAGTGATTCCGAGCAAATTTGTGCTTGAAAGATTTAAGTTGTGAAGTTTTATCAAACCTCCAAGCATTATGGTATATACATCCAGCAGCAAGGTTAAGAAAGGACCTAATATTTTGGTGAGGAATGCTATCTATGAACCTCTAAAGTTTAAGCTTTATCCAGAAATTGTAGAGGAGATAGATCTGATGGGATCTCATTCCCTAATTCCTCTGAGGGTACTGTTGGTCAACAATATTCAAGCCTTCTATCATTGCAAAATTCAATAGCTAGGGACATTGGAAATGAATAAAGCATATGAGAAACTTTGTGAAGCTGGGAATCTGAAGCCATAACATAAACACCTTGAAGTCAAGGGTTTGACTCATATAATGCATATGCCACAAAATGTTTAGATTAAGTGGATTAGGTTTGTTTTGAGCTGTGTTCACGACATGCATCTATGGCTAGAGAAACTAGTGAATATTACCAATTCAATGGTACACCATGTTATAGGGTATCCTATGCTTAAAAATTCTAAAGTTGCCAAAACCCTACCCTGGGATGACCTAACTAAGAAGACTCTTGTCGAGTGGGACGAAAGAGGCATGAGATTAAATGGAGTTATAGACATGGAATTGAAGTTTGGAATTCATGTAATTGTGCACAAAATCTATAGTTCTATCCAACCAAATAGCATACCATGTGAGGTTGTGGACTTGGCATACAAGGTGGTCAAGAACAACCTTTCATTCAACGCTGTTGAGCTGTAACTCATCCAATTTAGCAAGAACATGCAAAGCATCTGGGAATCAAAGACCAATCCATGTAAGTTTGGTTCACTTCTGGTTTGCATATTCTTTTATATTCATACATTTTTCCCTTCCAAAGGCACAATTGTTTGGAAGAAGAACAGACCCATAGTGTATCAGATAAATGATTTCATAGCAAAATTAGGAGACAATTTTGAGAGCATCATGTATGCATATTTTGAGGATTTCAGATAGAAGATGCAGAATAGATATAGAATTCCTAAACAATTTGTTGAAGACTACAAAGATGATGTTTTCTTCCTAGTTGACTGTGATAAAGTATACATTTAGACAGTCAAACCTAGGGTTGCATGGGTGAAACCTCTTGCGTATGAGGTTAACATAGATGAGACCAAAGACATCATTGAGGCTCTCATGAATGAGCCTGTTGATCCCAAAGAACCATACTTTGGAACCTATGAAGAAGCCAAGAGAAGAATTTCATTGGAAATTGAGATTCCTAAGATCTTGAAAAGAGGAAAGAAGAGGTTAGAGAAGTTTGGAAATAAGTATGGAAAAAATTTAGAATCTCCTCCTTCTATCTCTGAAAGAAAAGAAGATGAAATTAAGATAAAAGATGATGAACCTGAAAAGGAAGAGGAAGAGATAGAAATTGAACCTTCTAAGAAGAAACAGAAGGTAACCCCCAAGCATAAATCAAAGATCTCTACCCCTGTCATCTCTAAAAGAAGATCTAGAAGGAAACTTATATTGCCTAAGGAAGAGGAAGAAGAAGATACAATCAGATTTAAGCAACCCCCACCTACCTTTAAGAAGAAAATTGAAGAACTAAGAGAAGGTAGTGGTATGAGTTCTCTAAAATCTCTAAAATATGCTTCTAGTATTAAGGATGAACATAAGCAGATTGAGGAAGCATTTGTAGAGAAAATGACAAGATGGAAGTATGATCCCTCTAAATTGAAGAGTCATATGACTGAAGATATATTCAAGTCAATATTTGTTCCCTGGATGAATGCAGTTTGAAAATAAAAAGATATTAGAGAACAGACCTTGAGGCAATTCATGCCTACTATGTAAAATAAAGATTTAAAAGAGGCCATGACCAAATATGAAAACAATCACACTCTAAGGTTCAGGACCTTTCAGATATTGAACAAGAAGATAGAGGATGTTGTACAGGCTGCAACAAAGATATGGAAGATAATCTTGGAAATCAAGGAAGAAGATAAGGCAAAAGTACCGAGTATAGACCCCAAGGTAAAGACTGATGATGTAGATATACCTAAGGTAGAAACTATTGAAGAATCCAAGGCAGAATAGATAGTAGTAGAAGTGATGGTATCCCTTCCCCAATCACCTATACAGAACATCCTATCTCTGGGCAAGGATAAGTCTACAGAATCTACATGTGAACTAGTAGGAACTAAGCATCAGGATCCACCTACTACTGGGCTAAGCCTAACCGAGTTAATAAAGGCAACTATAAATATTTCTCTAGTGAGCATTGATGGTACAGTTGGTGCAGAAAAAGATAATGATCCACTGGATACTGAAGTCAAGGATGATAGTGGAAAAGGAAAGGAAATTGTTCCTTCACCTAATCCCAAGATCAAAGAAAAAGGTAAGGAAATAGATATTGATGGTATTTATCTTGAGGAAGAAATTGTGATTCCAAATTGGGATCTATCCAACTTGAAAATAGATAATATGGATATAGTAGGGGAGCTATGGAAGAAAAGAGCTATAGAACAAAATCTCTAAGAAAAAAAGAAGAGAAAAAGAGTGCTAGAAGACATAAAAGGTATATTCCTAGATGCTATAGAAATAGAAGTTGATGAGAATGACTCTATTTTGGATCAACTTGTCAATATAGTTCACAAGTTCAATAAGGATTTAAGTGGTCAAGAGAAACTACTACAGAAGGCAGAAAGTAAGTTTGAGCATAAATTTCTAGAGAATGTTGCAAGTAAGATTGCAATTGACCAAGTGAAGCTAAACTCTCTCATTAGCTCTCTAGAAACTACTATTAATGATTTTGCTTCATTATTTGTAAAGTTGAGTGATACTTCTAACTTTACCATGGAAATCAAGACTAAGATAACAAAGATAGATACAGATTTGAAGGAAAGTGCAAACCAGCTGGCACTTGACCCTAGTTCAATTTCAGCACACTTTGTGAAGATTAAGTATCTGACAGACATGCAGGCATAATTATTAAGGGAAGAAGCAAGGACAAGGGAATATCTTACAGCTATGGTGAGCCAACTCCTTTCACACATGGATGTAATGTAGAAGCATATAGCTCATCCCAAGACACTCATACATGACAACAACTTTTTAGTTGCTGAGCTTATGGTGGAGTTGTCAGCAGAGATACAGATTAAGTTGCACATCCTAAAGGTGTTGCAAGATAATTGGGACAATACTTTGTCTCAGATTTATAAGGTACATAGTGATTTCCTATCCTACTTTGGTATTACCATATAGATATATTTTTGGTATTTGTGTCAAAAACAAGTGGGAAAGTTATTGTATATACATATAAGGAAATACATGTACAGAAGAGAAGAGGAGAAGAGATATATAATAGAAATTTACAAAAACAATTTTGAAAAATAAAAAATAGAGTCAGCTGTAACCGAGTCACAGAACTATTGTCAAAACCCAAGCAAGTACCCAAGCATATAGTAAGGGGGAGTTTTGAGTTAGAAGTTTGAGAATTTTTTGAACATGATAAGTGTTTTTGGTTAATAATGCCAAAGGGGGAGATTGATGACCTTATGACAAGACATGTTTTCAATTAGTGCCAAAACACTTAGTCATCATAGAGCTGACCGAGCCAACAGTGCAACCTGAGTAATTATAGTGTAACCCAAGTAGTGGTAGTATCAACCGACCAGACAGTGGTAATCATTGTTACCCTAGTGATCAATATGACCTAAGTACACAGAGTAGCCTAAGTGCTAGAGTTTACTATGTTGCCCGAGTGACAACATATTTCCCGAGTGTCAGTATATCAGCCACGTGGACTACTGGACCTGAGTAACAGTTTTGGGCCGACTTAGCTTATATTGTTTGATATTAATTTATCTTATGGAAGCTGACTTACAGAAGTATTTGATTTGGATAAGGTATAAATATAAGGTATTTTTTTTGTCCAAATATGTGTGAAGAAGTGTGTATGCAAATATGAAGTGGCATATTGTTTAAGAGGCTACAATAGTATAAGGAACAATAGAGACTCATCCATTATAGTCAGGTGATTATTTTTTATCATTGGAACTTACTCATCAAATCAGAGTTGCATAGAATATCATCTACTAGTTCATCCTAATAGGTGCATCAACAAAATCCTCTAACAAAGTGGACTTAACAGTTCTTTACAAATATCCTAACAGAGTTGCATACTTAATTGTATTGTACTAAATCCTTTCACAAGGTGGACCTAACAGTCCTTATTGCTACTGACAAGGTAGGCCATTAAAAGTGGTCAATTGTAAGCTTTAACAGGCTAAATTTATAGTGCAGTAATAAATCTTGTGGGTACCATCCCCACCCCAGTTTTACTTTCTATTTGGAAGGTTTCTTTCTGGGTAACCAAATATTGTGTCAATTGTTGTGGATGTTTATTACTTTTCTATTTTGTGCATGCAATCAAATTAGATAATATAATAAAGGATTAAAGAGATTAAGTTTTATTAGTTCCTGATTCACCCCCCACCCCCTCTCAGTCACCTAGCCTCAACATATTTCCAACATCATTGACATCTCAAATTCACTTTCCATTTCTTTAGAGAGCTTTTTACTCATTTTATCATTGCCTCCAAAAATGATATCATCAACAAAAAATTCTATTATTAGAATTCCATCTTCATTAGTTCTTAAATATAAATTATTGTTTGCATTACCTTTTCTGAAACCAAGACAAAGTAGATACTTGTCAAGTCTTGTATACCATGATCTCGATGCTTGTTTTATTCCATAAAATGCTTTCTTTAATTTACATACCATGTCTTCATCTTCTTTCAAAGGAAATCCATCAGGTTGCTCAATGTATACTTCTTCTTCCAAATCTTCATTCAAGAATGCCAATTTAACATCCATCTGATATACTTTAAAGTCTTTATGTGTAGCATAAGAAAGAAATAATCTCACAGCTTTCAATCTAGCAACAGGAGAAAAAATTTCTTCAAAGTCTATGCCTTTTGTTGCGAGTATCCTTTACAAACCATTCTAGCCTTATTTCTTACCAATGTTCCTTCCTCATCCATTTTATTTCTGAATACCCATTTAGTTCCTATCACATTTTTTTCTTAGGTCTTAGAACCAATTCCCAATTATTTTTTTTCTTTATCTGGTCAATTTCTTCTTGCATATCTTTAGTCCAAGATTCATCTCTACATGCTTCATCAGTAGTTTTCGGTTCAACTTGAGAAATCAAACAAATTTCATCTCTTAATTTTGATCTTTTCATCATTCCTTTACTTGCATTATCAATAATTTGATTTCCAGGATGCTTCTTCTTAACATACCTCAGAGTCTTAGGAGTCTCATTAATCTCAATTGATTCATCTTCAATCTCATCATCAACCATCAAAGGTTTTGCATGTTCAGTTGTGACCTCTTGTATCTCTGCAATCTAACCACAGTCATATATTCTTTCCTGAATTTGAAAATTTTCATCTATCCTCACATTAGCACTTTCAATAAACTTCTTCAACCTCAGATTGAAATATTTATATTCTTTTCTCTTAGTAGAATAACCAAGGAAAATACATTCATCACTTCTTGCATCAAAATTTCCTATCTCATCATCTCTTTTGATATAGAATTTACTTCCAAATATTCTAAAATATTTTACAGTAGGAGTATGATCCAACCATAATTCATAAGGATTATTACTTGTACCTTCTCTGATTTGAATTATGTTCAAGGTGTACACAGCAGTACCAACAACTTCAATCTAATGAACATGTGATACATTTCCTTCCAGCAGCATAGTTCTTGCAACATCTAATATTTTTCTATTTCTTTGCTCTGCTATCCCACTCTGTTGTCGTGTCCTAGAAGCTAATTTCTATCTAAATATTCCATGCTCATCACATTAGGTATTAAATAAATCTGATGTAAACTCACCACCTCTATTTGATCTCAAACATTTTATCTTCAAACTAGATTCATTCTCAACTTTTTCTTTGAATAACTTGAATTTTTCAAATGCTTTAGATTTCTCTCTTAAATATGTAACCCACATCATTCTATGAAATTCATCAACAAAGAGTATAAAGTACCTTTTCTCCATAATAAGATCTTGTTCTTGTACGACCACACAGATCTGTATGGACTAGATCATGTAACCACCTGGATTTGGTATGTTCTGACTATAGACCCTATTTGCCCTAAGTGTGATCATACCCCCAATTATGTCTAGACAACTCTTCAATCGGTTGGCATAATTCATTCAAATCAAATTTAATCTCCTAAGTGATTCAATCACTAAATTTTATTAATCATCTTAGCCAATCAAAATCAATAAATTTTAAATCCTTTCAAATCAAACATGGCTAAGGTAATTAATTTAAAAGGAATTAAATAAATCCCTATTATATCTAATCAATTGCAAAAATCCTATCTTCTAGCCTAAATTAATCTAATTAGTTGGCTATAGTCCTAATTAATTATCTAAAGCAATAAAAAGCTTAAATAATTAATATTCTTATTTTTGAATGAATATATTTACTATAATTCATTTCATTAATATTCCCCTAATCCCCTAACCTAACCTAACTCAACCACCTTGACCCTGGGTTCAAACCCATCCCAACCTATTACCCCCATACTAAATCTAATCCTAATCTTAATCCCCTTCTAACCCACCTCCTAATGATGTCACATTCCTAAAAATGTGATTAGGAACTCAACCCACTTGAGAAAGTCAACTTTCTCAAGCTTGACTCTCTCTAAGTCTACCTTCTCAAGCTTGCTTCTTACACCCTCACCATGCTTCTTAAATTCTCCCAGTAATGCATTATTAATGGAGATTCCTCAAGCCCATGCCTCATGAATGTCTTTGGCATTTATTCCTCTTACACCTCATTAATGGTTTTTACAACTCCATTAATGACCTGTGTCCCCCCTCTCTCTCCTCATTTCTTCTATAAATAGAAGAAGTTTTGAGCTCAAATGGGCCTGAATTTTAGATTGAAAATGTATTGTTATGTTGTTAGGATTTATATAGATTCATGTTACATTTTAGTCTCCATGTTTATGCATTGTTATAATCTTGATTTCTAGAACTAGAATGCATGTTATTGGGATATCTTTCTTATTTTTAATAGAATCTTTCATACTAGGTTGTATATGTCACTGAAGAAGGCATAATCTGAGGGCTATTATGTTTTTTTTCACACTCCTCCTAGTTAGAAAGAAATAGATCAATTTTAGTGGATTTCCATGCTTTACTAACCTTATTTTCACTAACGCAACGATCTATTGAAGTGTTTTGTCACAGGTAACAGGTGAACTATTTCACACACACATTTCTGGCACCCACCGTGGGGCTTGATTTTGGATTTTTTGGATTTTGCCTCATTTCCACTTCATTTTTCACTAATTTGTCTTCCTAGTTTTCAGGTCTAGGCTCGTTTCTGGTAGCAGAAGATCACATCTAGGATATGCCTTCGTATTGTAGAAAACTAGGCTCATATCCAATATTTCCTGGGTCATTTTCAGTATAGGCTCACATCTGGTAAACACTATGTTGCATCTACTAGCAGAGGCTCACATCTGGTTGTTGCATCGTATCCCATATTTATAGGATCATATCTGGTTGAAATTTTTTTGAACTTCATTGCCTAACCCCTAATACTTTAACCAGTTTTTTATTGGATCTTTTGACAGCCTAACTAATACTTGCAGGTTGTTGATAAGGAAGTAGGAAGACTTGGCTAACGTGTGTTCATAGGTGTTTTTAAACTGATTTTAGTACTAACCATTTACAAAGATTTTTCAAAACTTTACACATTTTCTCAACATTTGTTAAATCAACCAGATTACTATGCTCTTTTCCTTTAAGGAAAATCAAAAAATTAGACGTTGGTTCAACACTTGTAAAGGAATTTGGGGATAAATGGACAAAAAAACTCACACTTTAATTCATTTTTGGAATCAGTAATTGAAAAAGAAAGTCGTTAAATCTTGTGGGATAATTTAACAAGTTACCTCATTTAATTCATTTTGGGATCTGAAATTGAACAAGCAAATCACTTAACATTGCGGATAATTGAATAAAACAAATTTGCTTTCACACATCCTATTTTTCATAAAATAGGAATATCTAAATCAGGCTGAACATAGCTTGAGGGAATGAACCCTTGATTAAAGTGTTTTGGGAGAAAATGACATGGATTAGGAGAGTATGCTCTTCTTCTTTTTAAGAATCAGAAATCTAGAAATCCTATGCTCGCCAATCCTTTGTATGCTTATTTAAACAGTAGAGGGCCTACCGGTTGAGGAAAAAATCTCTCAGGAATGACCCAAGTGAGGACAAGTTTTACGCCAACCCTTCCAACTCACTATAAATAATTGATTCCTTGTAGGCCAAAGCCTTAGAAGATGAAGTCGGTTTTGTTCTCAGAATTTTGACATCATTCCTTAAACATGCTTGGGTATGTGTAGAGCAGAGCTACTTGAATCTTGCTTGTGAGACTACACATATTTGAGTACTCATAGGGCTATACACCTCAATTTTTCCTTGTGCAATTCTATGGGAGATGGTTTTGAACGGATTGCCCCATCATAAACAATGAACTTCATAGACAAAACTACCTGATTCACCTCCAAAAGAGTGATAATCCTTGTGCAAGGAAAAAAGTAATGCCCCAAGGCACTCGTCATATCATGCCCTCACTTGCATTTGGAGTTGGCTAATATAACATCATGACTAGATCCATTGCATGCTTGGTGATGGTTGTATTCTGATTAGCATTTGAGTGTGTACCTAAGTCAATGAGCAAGGATTTTCATCCTCTACCTAGAAATCAGGGCATAAGGATGTCTTTGTTCCCCTAACAATGCAAATTTGCTTGATGTATCTGAAAGATCAATAAACAAGATAACACCTTCAAAACAAGAAACAAAATTCAATCCTTGATCTACATGTGTTTTTCACTCACCAGCAAGTTTTCGAACACAATCATGGATCAAACAAACTTTACGCACTTTCAAGGCAAAATTTTCAAAACTGACAAAATCTGACAGAGACATCAAAAACTTGCATCCCAAATTTCTTGGCTTGTATCTGGTATCCTGCATCATTTCTGGTTAGCACATCATCGTATCTAGGGTTAAATCTCGCATCCAGGGTCTTTAGAATCTCACATACTCTATTTCTTGGCTTGCATCTAGGGGCCCGCATCTAGGACAGTGGGCACTTGCAGATTAGTTCCTTAGAAAAACTCAGTTGATTTGGATACCATTTTTTCCCTTTATTATATCCCTATTGTCTTTTTTGGTCTCCCTTTTTTTGTGTCAAAACACTTAGTCAGACGTCTACCTTGCATGTCCTGTCAGTTTCTCGCAATCAGTCTAAATATGTATGGTCTATCATTTTTTTACAAAACATTGATTCCAAGCTCACTATTAGGACATTCTAACCCTCTAACACTGGAATCATTTACTTCCACCAAAATACAAATGATACTTCCACCTAGACACACCCACTTGGACAATTCAAGATACTACCTGACACTATCGGGAAACTTTGATAAAGTTGAGGCACAAACACATGGTTAACACAAGACGCAACAAGTACACATCTAAATAATCAGGAGTACTTCCTAAATCACTACACTTTCAAGGAGAAACATCTCTCAGTTCCCTACTCGATCTAGACTCTCCAGAAATGGACAGGTCCACTCATGGATGGAGTGAGGATTTTGAGGAATATGACAATAGAAAAAACCAAAAGCATGAAGATATCGATGAAGAAGAAGAACCCACATTTGAGCATCCTATATTCGAATCAGGTAGTGAGGAAGACATCATTGAAGAAGAGTAAAATAAACTCAAATAGAGAAATAAGTTCCATAAGATAATGGAAAAGATGATTGATGAAGATAAAGAGAAATACTTTCTCCATCTAGCATCCACTGGCGTAAAGTTACCTAAGGATTATGATGTGGAACAACTAAAGGAAAAGGAGGTGCCAAATCCTATATCTATTCTTGCCAAACAACTCACCTTGATGCAAATAGAGCTCATGACTCTCAAATAGGAGAAGGCTAAACCCAAGACAAAATACTCTGTGAACTCCATTTGTCCATTTCCTTTTGACAAGAGTATCACTATGGTCCCATTCCCTCCCAACATGGCAAGGCCAAAATACGAAAATTATACGGGAGAGACCGACCCACATGACCATGTTAGAGAATTTTGTGCTCTTAGCATAGAGTATATGCATGAACCTACATACCTCATGTGGCTTTTTCCTAGAATTATAGGAGGCAACGTCATGGAATGGTTCTCAAAGCTTACACCTAAGGTAAAAACTTTTGATGAGTTAATTTAACAATTTATCCAACATTACTCCTATAATATCCAGCATGATGTGACCATGATGGACCTATGCAACGCTAAACAAAAAAATTGTGAATCCTTTACATACTTTCTACAAAGGTGGAGGAAAATCTTTGCACGGTATTTAAGAGCTATTCCCAAATCTGAGAAAATGGAAATCTTTTTCAATAACTTGGTACCTAATTTAAACTATGCATTGCAAATGCAAGACTCCCCTAGCTTCGACAGGATGATCTAGAATGCCCTCTGTATCGAAGAAGTTATGGTTAAAAAGGGAGAGATCACTCTTCAAAGTGAAAACAAATCTAACAACTCCAACTCCAAACCTAAATGGGGGAAGCAAAATAAAATATTGTCAATAATGGAGTAATAGATGCATCCAATGTTGGTCCTAAACCTGAGGTGTTCAATCTGACTAACAGCATGCAAGCAAGAAAAGATGCCAAGGTAAACAACCCCCATACCTAATGCAAACAATGATAATAGAAAAGGTCGGCCATGGACCTCCAAACCTCAAAGAACATTCACTCCTTTGGGAGAGCCTCTTGGGACTATTTTGAAGACACTATTAGACAACAAATTTCTCACGATCCCAGATTCCAAACTGTGGGAACCAGCGGTCAAACCCAAATGGTGGGATGACAATTCTTACTGTGTCTTTCACAAAAACAAAGGACATAAGACTAACAACTGTCTTAAACTTAAACATGTTATCCAAGACCTTATCGAAGGAGGCAAGATCAAAGTGGAAGGACACACTACCAACGAAGATCATACAACATTTAACAAACCATTCCCTAATTATAAGAAAGGGGAAGCATCTAAAGGGAAAGGAAATGAAGTAAACTACACCTGCTCCAATAATGATAATGTGATCAATATGCTAGACATTAAAACTAAATCAATTAATGTGGTCACAATCAAAGGTGTTAAAGACACATATTTCCAATTGAATGCGGTGACTCAGAGCCAAGCACAAGTCACGATCAAAGGACCCAATTCCTCACCAAAACCAACATCGACATCCAAGGTTCCTATTGTTACCATCCCCAAACCAGCAGAAAAATACATGGTTACTATTCTTGCAGCAAAGTATGACTTAGTGGAGCAATTGCAATCAACCTCTGCTAAAATTTCCATTTTTGAGTTGCTTAAAATCTCCACAGTGCATAGGGAAATCCTGGAACAAGCCCTACACACTAAAAATGTACCAAAGGACCTTGATATAGACAAATTCCAAGTGATGGTTAACCACATCTCAATGCCACATTACCTATCATTTTCTAAAGAGGACGATAAATCATTGACACATCCACATAATCAACCCCTTCATATTGAAGTCCTCATTCATAAATCCTGTGTTAGACGCGTATTGAAAGATGGAGGCATAGGATTGAATATCTGTACCCTTAATCTGATCAGGAAACTGGGTCTTTTAGAACAAACCATTTACTCTAGAAGGAAAATCACTATCAAAGCTTATGATGAGGAAGAAATATCCTCTAAAGGTCTTATTGTTCTACCCATCAGAGTCGGGCCAATTGAAAGGAATGTCATATGTCAAGTTATGGATCTACCCCTGGCTTACAACATACTATTAGGGAGACCATGGATTTATGAAATGCAATTTGTGCCATCTACTTTCCACCAATGTATCAAGTTCCCACATAAGGGGTTGGAAGTGACAATCCCTGTAGATGCCAATTATACTTGCAACAATATCAAGGCAGGTAGTATGGTTCCACATAACAAAGAGACTACAAATGAGATTGCTCCTGAGACTACCAAGGACATGGTTATGAAAAGCTTTGGAAAAACCTTGAAACTTGAAGAATTAGGTATGGGAGAATACAAGCTGGACATGACCCCATCATTAACAGATCTCCCAGTATCACCAAGATCCTATGGAAAACCTTCTCATCATTCACACCTACTGCATCTCAAATTCCATAAATCCACAAAGCAACTGGCATGGTTAAGGCATCCACATCTTCTTTAGATAACACAGAAGAATAGGAAGTCTTGGACTAGCTTTACAAAGGAGAACCAAAGGAGGTTGAGGTAAAACATGTGGAAATATCCCTGGAGAAGTATGGCAAAGGACATGATCTCCTCAAGAAAATGGGATATAAAAGAAAAGGACCTTTAGGCAAAAAAGGAAAGGGACTCACTGAACCTGTACACATGAAATTCAGGAATACCAAAGACAAAACAGGGCTAGGATTAAATAATACATCTGAAGACCCTTCTTCACAGGATAGTCCAATTTCTGATAAAGGGAGCGATGAAACAGAAGAAATAGAACTAGAACCATGGCCCTATGAAAGATTATTACATGTTGGCACGGAGAATCCCAAATATCAAGGCGAGCAATATGTACCAAGCTTTGAAGTACCACAAGATCTTTGCGTCCCTTTGTTACCACAGACTCCTATTCAAGAGGTAGGAGACATAACAACAGATGATCCAGAGATACCATTGATAGCAACAATTACTAAAGACACACCTCAACAATAGGATTTACATCCTAACTTGGGGCAGTTGTTCACAGTTTCACATGTCCTTGATTTACCACACTTTGATCCACAGGTGGCTAATCGGGTACATCATATAACTATTGTTGAATTCTTAAATAGGTATGATGATGAAATAATAGACTCTCATGATTATGAATGGGCTGAGCTATCTGTCGCAATAAAGGACATTGAAATAGATGTGATTCACATGTCTACAGCTCCATCAGCACCCAACAAACATTCTAACACTACTCCCAACAATATTGATATTCTTGAAGCAGATGAAGAGTTCCATCCTCCAATCATTGATGGAGATACTGGTGTTTTCCTAAATCTAGAAGAAATTCAAAGGTGACAAGCAAGAAGTCTCCTTTTACAAAGAGATGATGATGAAATTTCTACTAATGATTCACTAGAGTTTGGCCCACATATTACTAACAACTCCCCTTTTAATGATGATCTAACTCTTATTGATCTAAACATTGAAGAGATTAACTTAACAGAACATGTCATGTTAATTAATAGTCTTGACGCTGACGTGATGTTGTCCTTCCCAGAGTCTGACTCCTTGTCTTTGATAAACTAGACCTATTTGATTGGACTAATAAAGATCCTACTCCTATCCTCAACTTTCCCAATGACTACACCTTGGCTTTCTATCTAAGTTATTGTGAACCTTACCCTTCTTCCACCAATGCAAGGAGTGTGAACATGTCACAGGAGGATATCAAGTTTCTCAGTCAAAAATTAAAAAATAAAAAGAAAAAGGGAACTGACGGTGAAAACCACATTATGGCAGTGTCAGATCCTAAAATAGTAAAAACAAAAGATGTATCTGATGGTGAAAACCTCTTAGAGGCACCAAAGGATGAGATTCTTGATATCCTCCCCGAGCACTTTCCAGAAAGGTCTTCAGTTCTAATACAACCAACACAACCAGTTAATTTGGGCACAACAAAAGATCCTCAAATAGTACACCTAGCACAATCTTTGTTAGAAGAGGAGAAGACACAGTTCACCAAGTTCTTGAAAGACAAAAAGATCAACTTTGCATGGTCTTATACCGATATGCCAAGAATGGATCCTAAATTGATAATGCACCATCTATCTATAGCTCCCGGGATTAAACCCGTGAAACAAAAACTAAGAAAGATGCATCCTCATGTTGCATTACTAGTAAAAGCAGAGCTGGATAAATTATTAAAAGCTAGATTCATTCAGGTCATTGCTTACGCAGGATGGATCTCCAATGTGGTCCCAGTCTCTAAATCCAATAAATCTATCAGGATCTGTACAGACTTTAGAGACTTAAACAAGGCATGTCCTAAATATGATTTTCCACTACCTAATATGATGACATGTAACTGATTGAATGTTGGATAATGTTAAGTTGAAGATAATGCAAGACATTAAATCAGTTAATGGTTTGTATTTTCATTGATGTCAACTTGATATCATATGTATGGTCATGTACATAATGCCAAAGACTTCAGAGAATCAATGGAACAAAGATTATGCTTGTAGCAATGCATAAAATTCAAGTATTCACTGAGTGACAGATAACACCGACGGAGTGCACACCATCGGTAAAGGCAAAGAACCAAAGTCACAGTGATACCTGACGATCAGAAGACAGTGTTTCCTGAGGAAGAAAAATCACAGGATGCCCGATGAGCTGAAAAAAAGTTGCCCGACGAGTAAAATCTAATGATTCCCAATGGACGGAGATCCCAAAGCTGACTGGAGTCACACCAATGGAACTGGCAATTGTCACCGATGACTAACTGCAGAGTTGACTGACATAACAAAGAGTTCAGAAAATGAAAAAATATCTAGCTGGTAAGAGCTAAAGATAGACTTAACTGGTTGTTTTCATTATTTTATTCAACCATAGTCAAGTTTGATTTAAAGAAGATTTGTACAGTTGGCATAAAGATAACTACAAGATAAATCAGGAGTTATGCTTTAAATCAGATTGGTTGGATTGTTTTTCACGCCAAGAATAAAAAATCAAGAATAAAGAAATGGTGAATATCATGTCTATATAAGAGAAAAGCTTTGTTCCTTTCCAAAATCACATGAAGGGGGTGAATAGAAAGATGATGCTAAAGAGAAACTGATGAAGGATAAATTCATACTATCCTGATCAATCAAGCTGAAGGAGAGCTAAATAATTCTACAGACACTGACAAATAGTGAAGCATAGCATCACAAAGTAGAAAGTGTGGAGCACAAATAATTGAATTGATACATTGATCAGACAGGTAATGTACTTAAATAGATCTGAAAATCTGCAATTCAAGTTGCATTAGAAACAATTCATTGTGTTTTAGTTTAACCATTGAAGCATCAAGTCTCTTAACAGAGCAGGACTTAACAGTCTTCTATATATTGAGGTACATCCCAAGGAGTGCCAAAAAGGTTGATTCGTGAAATTAGCATTGGACTTGCCAGATACCTATTGACAGTCTAAGAAGAAGGTTGATTCAAGGATGGTAGAAAAATTTTCCTAAAGCCTATTGACAGTCTAAGAAGGAGGTTGATTCAAGGATGGTAGTAAATAGATGCCCGATACTAAGTGAAAACCTCTATGTATAAAATCCTCTAACAAGGTCACACCTAACAGTGTGTTTGTAACCTTTAACAGGGTTGGCTCCTAACAGGGCTCACTTCAAAAGAGTGAAAAATTGGGGTAGCGGTCCCAGTGGTTTTTTCTCTTAACAAATGTTAAAATCCATGTGTTATGTGTGTATGATTTATTACTTTACTATTTTACATTTCACATATACATTTCTAGATTGATCGGTATACTCTGCATATTTACTGAGTGTCGGTAATAGTTTTACTACTTATCGGTAATCAAGGAGAATAAGGTCAGAAAAGGAAAACCGACAGACAGTTAAATCATTATTAGTATTTCATGGCATGCATCTTGTAGGGACTTAATAATCTAAGATTTATTGATTGGTGGTTAA
>MU223398.1:3397668-3428677 GCA_018584345.1 Thuja plicata
TTTACCGATGCTGATTGGGCTGGAAATCTTGATGACCAGAAGAGCACAACTAGAGGAGCATTCTTTATGGGTGACAGACTTGTCACATGGATTAGCAAGAAGCAAGGATGCATCTCTCAGTCTACTGCAGAAGCATAATATGTTGCTACTACTGCAAACTGCTCAAATATTGCATGGATCAAACAGTTGCTGGAAGGTATGCATATGAAGATCTCATAACCAGTGATTATCTATTGTGATAACACTAGTGCAATAAAAATTTCCAAGAATCTAGTCATGCATTCCAAGACTAAACACATTGCAATCAAGTATCATTATTTAAGAGAACAAGTTCAAGAAAAAAAGGTGATACTTGAGTATGTGCAATCAAAAGAACAATTACCTGATATCTTCACCAAGCCACTACCCAAGGATATGTTTGAGTACTTGAGAAAGAGACTAGGGGTCAAACCCTTATCTACCAGTCAGTAAAAGATTGAAGGCTGCATCGTCCTATTTATTATCAGAATATCATTCATGTTGATGTGAGCAAAAAGATAAACTTCAAAGCTACATCTATATACAAAAAGGTATATATCAGAACCGAGCACCAGACATATTGTTGTATTGCTGATGGATAAGGGAAATTCAAGTAATATATTATGGATAGAGAGAAAAGATCACTTGACATTAATGTCAGATATCTATGAGATATTTGTTTGGAATTATTTTCAAAGGGAGAGAAAGTTTCCATATTATCATAGTCTTTAGAAAAAGAAGAAATACTATCCATTATCAGATTACTCCAACAAGGAGAGATTATATCCATAGGGAGAGTTTCTGAAAAGAAATAGAGACATCAAAGAAGAAGAATAGTCAAAAGAGAGATATCGACACAAGGAAAGGATGCAAAACATCAGAACTAGAAAGACATAGAGCTACAAGAATCAAATCTAAGCTAACACAGAGCTTACTGTCGGTCAGACATTTTTATCGGTTATCAAACATTGTTTGGTAGTTTGGTGAATCTCAACAATTGTATTTCATATTGTATTAGAAATAGTATAGTGTGATAATATAAGTTTGTTGCCATCAATGCCAAAGGGAGAGATTGATGACATGTAATTGATTGAATGTTTGATAATGTTAAGTTGAAGATAATGCAAGACATTAAATCAGTTAATGGTTTGTATTTTCATTGGTGTCAACTTAATATCATCTGTACGGTCATGTACATAATGCCAAAGACTTCAGAGAATCAATGGAACAAATATTATGCTTTTAGCAATGCATAAAAGTCAAGTATTCATTGAGTGATAGATAACACCGATGGAGTGCACACCATCGATAAAGGCAAAGAACCAAAGTCACAGTGATACCCGAAAAGCAGAAGACAGTGTTGCCCGACGAAGCAAAATCATAGGATTCCTGACGAGCTAAAAATAGAGTTGCTCAACAAATAAAATCCAATGATGCCCAACAGACAGAGATTCTGAAGCTGACTGGAGTCACACTGATGGAACTGGCAGTTGTCACCAATGACTAACTACAGAGTTGACCAACAGAACAGAGAGTTTAGAAAATGACAAAATATCTAGCTAGCAAGAGCTAAAGATAGACTTAACTGGTTGTTTTCATTATTTTATTCGACTAGAGTCAAGTGATTGATTTAAAGAAGATTTGTACAGTTGGCATAAAGATAACTATGAGATAAATCAGGAGTTATGCTTTAAATTAGATTGGTTGGATTTTTTTTCATGCCAAGAATCAAAAATCAAGAATCAAGAAATGGTGAATATCATGTCTATATAAGAGACAAGCTTTATTCCTTTCCAAAATCACATGAAGGGGGTGAATAGAAAGAGGATGTTGAAGAGAAACTAATGAAGGATAACTTCATACAGTCCTGATCAATCAAGATGAAGGAGAGATAAATAATTCTATAGACACTGACAAATAGTGAAGCACAGCATCACAGAGAAGAAAGTGTGGAGCACAAAGAATTGAATTGATACATTGATCAAAGAGGTAATGTACTTAAATAGATCTGAAAATCTGTGATTCAAGTTGCATTAGAAATAGGTCATTGTGTTTCAGTTTAACCATTGAAGCATCAAGTCTCTTAACAAAGGACTTAACAGTCTTCTATATATTGAGGTACATCCCAAGGAGTGCCAAAAAGGTTTTTTCATGAAAGTAGCGTTGGACTTGCTAGATACCTATTGACAGTCTAAGAAGAAGGCTGATTCAAGGATGGTAGCAAGATTTTCCTAAATCCTATTGACAGTCTAAGAAGGAGGCTGATTCAAGGATGGTAGAAAATAGATGCCCGATACTAAGTGAAAACCTCTATGTATAAAATCCTCTAACAAGGTCACACCTAAAAGTGTGTTTGTAACCTTTAACAGGGTTGGCTCCTAACAGGGCTCACTTCACAAGAGTGAAAATTTAGGGTATCGATCCCAGTGGTTTTTTCCCTTGACAGGGTTTCCATGTTAAAATCCATGTGTTATGTGTGTATGATTTATTACTTTACTATTTTACATTTTAAATATGCATTTCAGGATTGATCGGTATACTCTGCATATTTACTAAGTGTCGGTAAATAGTTTTACTGCTTATCGGTAATCAAGGAGAATAAGGTCAGAAAAGGAAAATCGATAGATAGTTAAATCATTATTAGTATTTCATGGCATGCATCTTGTAGGGACTTAATAATCTGAGATTTATTGATTGGTGGTTAAGTTTAAAGATAATTTTTTGAAGCCACTGATTCACCCCCCCCCCCTTAGTTAATTTGGGTCATTACTTACACAGGATGGATCTCCAATGTGGTCCCAGTGTCTAAATCCAATAAATCTATCAGGATCTGTATAGACTTCAGAGACTTAAACAAGGCATGTCCTAAGGATGATTTTCCACTACCTTATATTGATATGATCATAGACCTCACAACAGGCTACCAAATGTATTCATTAATGGATGGGTTCTCAGGCTATAATCAGATTAAAATTGCCCCTGAGGATCAAGAGAAGACCACATTTACATGCGCATGGGGAACATTTTGCTGGAACGTTTTGTCATTTGGGTTGAAGAATGCAAGTGTTACATATCAAAGAGCCATGACTACTATATTCTATGACATGATGCATAAAAACATAGGATTACATGGATGACACCTTAGCTAAATCCAAAGAACAGGCTACTCATATTTCTGACTTAAAAAATATATTGGATGGTATAGAGAAATTTCAACTCAGGCTCAATCCAAAGAAGTGTGCCTTTGGGGTCCAATTAGGAAATCTCCTAGGATTTATTGTCTTGGCAAAAGGAATTTAGGTAGACCCTGGGAAAGTCAATGCTATACTAGAGATGACTCCTCAATGCAATATTAGTCAAATGAGGACATTACAAGGGAGACTCCATTCAATCAAAAGGTTTATGTCACAACTTGCCGAAAGAGCACAACCCTTTACCAAATTTCTACATAAAGGTGTCACTTTCAAGTGGGATGAACATTGTGAAGCCAACTTCAGAGAATTGAAAGAGCACCTGGCTACTCATCCTATTCTTATGGCACCCATCCATGGAAATCCATTACTCCTGTATATTTCAGCTACATCCACATCACTAGGAGTATTTCTCGCACAAGAGGATGAAACTAAGAAAGAAAGAGCGATATACTACATCAGTAGAACACTAGTAACCTATGAACTCAATTATAGCATAATTGAAAAATCATGCTTAGCAGTTGTCTTTGCATCACAATGAGGCATTACATGCTATCACATACAGTAAGGCTCATTGCAAAGATAGATCCTTTGAAGTACCTCCTGAGAAAAATATCATTAACAGGATGCTTGGCAAAGTGGGTCCTCATTCTAAGCAAATTTAGCATTAAGTATGTAGATAGGAGGGCTATTAAAGGACAAGTCTGTGCAGATCAACTAGATGATTCACCACTCTAAGATGATGAACCTTTGAGGATTGAATTCCCTAATGATACCATTATGCATCTAACTAAGTATCTATGGAAGATGTACTTTTATGGTTCTTTCAAGCAACAAGGCTCTAGAATAGGAGTTCTATTCATAACTCCTCAAGGCTAAAAAATACCCAAGTCCTACAAATTGATGTTTCTATGCACAAGTAACATTTCTGAATACAAGGCATTGGTAAATGGTCTTAAGCTTGCCATGGAATGGAAGATTGTAGAGTTGCATGTGTATGGTGACTCCCAGCTCATTATCAATCAAGTCAATGGACATTATCAAATGAAAGATGAGAATTTTATGCCCTACAAACAACTGGTTGATGACCTAAAGAAGTACTTTGTCTTCATCACATTCCAGCAAGTACCCAGAATGGAGAATAAGGTTGCAAATGCTATGGCTACATTGGCATCCATGTTACAACTGGAGGAACATCAATCCTACTATGACTTATTGGTGGAAGAATTATCCTACCCCGCCTTTGATACCCCTGAATACCAAGTAATCTGTGCTTTGAACACCCCAGACCAATCTCGGTATGCTAATATCATTACTTACCTAACTGACCAAACTATTCCTAATGATCTATCCTAAAATGATAAAAGAGCCTTGATTAGGACAGCATCATGTTATTTCCTCATAACTAATAGCTTATATCGATGAGGTATCGACGGTGTGCTTCTTAGATGTTTAGAACTTGAAGAGTCATATCGTGTGTTAAAAGAAGTCCACGAAGGTGTATGTGGATCATATTCAAACGGATTTTCACTAGCAAAGAAACTTCTCAAAGTAGGCTATTACTGACCTACCATGGAAAAAGATTCTATTCAATTTTCCAAAACATGTCATAAATTCCAGACACATGGAAATCTCATCCATACTCCTGCCAGGGAACTTATACCTTTCATAACACATTGGTCATTTCAGCAATGAGCCTTTGACTTGGTTGGACAAATATATCCCAATTCTTCAAATGGACACAAGTTCATCATTACGGCCACTGAGTATTTCAAGAAGTGGGTCAAGGATGTGCCACTAATCAAAGCCACTGGAAAACAGGTGGCTATATTCATTTTAAACTACATTATCTATATATATGGGATACCCTCTTCAATTGTAACAGAAAATAGGGGCCAATTTAAGAACCAAGACATCGATGACCTTTGCGAACAATTCCACATTACTCAAAATTGCTCCTCAATCTATTACCCTCAAGGTAATGGACAGGCTGAGTCATCTAATAAGAATGTTCTCAAGATCCTACATCAAACTGTGACTAAGTCTAGCAGAGACTAGCATTTACAACTAAATCTAGCATTATGGGCCTATAGAATAAGCATTAGAACACCAAAAGGAGTCACTCCATTTGCATTGGTCTATGGCGCTGAAGTGGTACTACCTATTGAGGTTGAAATCCCATCTTTGTGGATATCTTTACAAGGTCTTGTTACTGATGACCAATACCGCATTGATAGGGTGAATTCTTTAGACCTACTTGATGGGCGCAGGCAATAGGCGTTTGATCATCTGAAGGTGTACCAAGTACGAATGTCCAAAGGATATAAAAAATGGTCAAACCGTGACAATTTTAGGTGGGGTATCTCATCCTAAAGGAGAATCCTAAGAACCAGCCTAACAGAGAAAAGAAAGAAAAATTTGAACCTAACTGGTTGGGACCTTATGTTATCACTATTACTTTTGGGACTGGAGCTTATCAACTAGCTACACCTGAGGGAGATGTCCTTCCAGATCCTATCAATACTCTACATTTTAAATGGTTCTACACTTGATGTTCGACTAACAAAGCCTGTACAGTAAATAGTTCTCAAAAAATACCAAAAACATCAGAAAATTAATCCTGAAGAAATCCAATTACAATGGAAAAGGTCCTAAAGAAAAGGTATCCTTGGTGAAAACCTAGAAAATAGGTGCCTTGATACTACAAAAACATTCAAAAAAGAAAAAATAGAAAAAAAATTTAAAAAGAGAAAAGTGCCTTGATGAAAACCTCGTAAAATAGGCGACTTGGTAGCAAAAAGAATAAAAGTTTTTCCAAGTGGTGAAAACCTAGAAATCAGGTGTCACTTGTGTTTTGCGCTCCATCTATTAATGCATTACTAATACTAAGCCTTCATGATTACACATGTGCTAAGAGTTGACTTTGTTTTCTTACGAAAATCTTATCCTCACTTGGGATTTGTCTGCATTTCTATTTTAGGGAATGAGTCATTCCGCACTAAGAGATTTTTTGCTAACATGTTAGGTTGTGTCTGCTAGGTCATCATAGGATGTTTTGTCTTGTGACATAATGATACTTGATGCTTTCACTAAACTATCCCTTTTCACGAAACAAGGTTGGCACAAACATTGCACTAACATGAATGATGTTCCTAGAACCTACATTGGATTGCAAACAAGAAGAAAGTTATACATAGACATGGAATACATATTTGCTTGAATTCCAACTTTTTGATTGGTGAATCTATACTACGCTTGAAAATGAATCAATAGTATTTCTCAATACTAACTAAACATAGTTTGATCTTGGTTTGATTATGACTCTTTTATGTACCCATGATGTTTTCACTGGGGCATCTAAGCAGTTATGAATTTTATTTGGTTGATTCACAATTGATAGTTGTTATGTCTTCCGAGTTACTCCATGATGTCTGCACAAAGACAAAGAGTCGCAAGGACAGGGTGCATAACATTTTCTTAGTTTTCTGCGTATGGTGATTATTCCAAATGATCCTATATGTTTCACCTAACTTGGATGTTTATGGTAAAAGCTTCCACCATGAGTGGATATCTGCATATATCTCGATCTTTGTTATGTGTAAACTACAATGAGTTTGAAATAATTTCCTTGTCTATTTTCTAAACTCAGATTCTCACTATGGTATATGAAGCATAATGTACCCAAGGATATGAGTTTTCAAGGTCATTGCAGGTCCAATATCTTGCCTTACACAGATTCTGATATAGTAAAAGGAAGGTGACTATTTTTTTTATCTTGGCTTCTATGCCTTGATGTCTAAGTCTATTTCTAACATTTCAGCTAATAAATATAGTATTCATGCTTTCATAATATCAGTGGGTATTAGTGATTTTTGTACTATCAGGTGGTATCCATTTTGACAAGCGCCCAATGATGATAAAAATGTTCCAATATCTTCCAATCTGTGACAAGTCCTAAGAGTCTACATATAGCTGCATTTAGAGATTGCATGATGCATTTGTGAAAGAAGTAAAAGCATGAGGAACTTGAGCTCAAAAATGATTTCCATTTTTCTTCTACATCCAAGTTAATTACAACAATTCCATATTACTGATATTCATATCATTGCACATCCATAGCATACATTTTGAATTCATCAAATGAGACAGAAGAAAAATACAAAAACAAAGCATTTTATGCATAGCATTTTATTTTTACATCCTGAGTGCATCCATATATTTTACTTGCATAAGAAAAACTCAAAAACATACATTTTGCATATTCACATGGTATCATTTGAAACATATTTATATCAGTGATAAATCTGAATGCATAAATGATGTCATCATCTAATCTAACTTGTCATAAAACCAAGATACAATCACATGTGCAAACAAATCTATCAAAGTAAATGGAACTCATGAAACATGTTAGAATTATAAATAGTTGCATCAGATATATATATCTCAAAACATGGTACAGATCAAAAATATGGCACATAATCTACACAAAGAGTATCCGAGTATCAAAATGTCAAGATGAATCAGATATACATGTATAAAGTATCATCATATAAAAAGAATGATCTCAGAAGGATCCAGATATACAATGTGATCTCAGAAATATATATGACAAAATACAATTAGCACTGGCTTCCCCCCTCTCCCTGATCTGGAGGTGGAGGAGGAGGTGGTACAAATGGCACTGCTGGAGGAGGCATGGCCCCCTCTGACTATTGTGCTAATTGTAAAAAGGACATAGCTCTTTGTCCCTCTAGCACCGTAGCATGATAAAGTGCATAACAGTAGGTGGCTCTCTAACCCTGGTGAAAAGCAATACAGGCTTGTATATTTCACTCTGCTCTGAGCCTCTCTAGTTGTCTATCCCTGTCAGCAAGTAATGCATCAGTTGTCATGAGCCTATCCTCTAATGCTATGATCCGTGCCCTAAGCTACTCTTTCTCCTGCTTGCATTGAGATAAGGGATCTCTGTCCCTACCTGAACCTATGCCAGCATCCTATCCTAAAGGTTTATCATGTGACCTATATGGCTGCCTTTGTTGTTGTTGCCTCTGTTGTCTCTGCTGCTCCCCTATAAGTAACGGACCTAGATTCATCCTAGGAGAAACAAATCTAAAGCAGGTATGCTGACCCTATCCACTACCACTGGCCACATTTGTAGTGCCACCCACATCTCCACCTCCCCTGTCATCTCCATCATCATCCCATCATCTAGAGGAGGATTCCTATCATCTCATCTCTCATCTTTACCTCCATCTCGTCCTCCCCAAGAACCCCTAGCTCTCTGTGCTCCTCCTCTCCTCTTGGAAGGTTGATCATCCAGATCATAATTTATTAGATCCTCTATATGAGGAATGGCCTCCTCAGGAACTATGAATCATGGAAATGGATGTTGAAGCATCTCTGCTACATACCCATCTGAACTGCCTGCATCTGCAACATCATGACGAAGATCCCAATCCACTCTGAGCATATCTCTAATCTTCTAGTGGGTAGTCTCATATACCAGCTGGGCACCCCATAATGGTGCCTCATCATGAACTCTAGTATATACAGTCATATCCTCGGTCCTGCCCTGTTGTTGCCTGAACTATCTCAAGACTCAGGTATGCACAAAATGCTCAATGATATATCTGGTCCTCCGGATCAGGTACCTGCTCAAAAATAAAAATGGGACCTATCTTGCATCAAAGGTCCACTCCTCATAGTCTAAGTACGACTGCCATACTACCTCTGTCATATCATCAAAAAGCCACCGCCAGTACTCTACCTTGCCCAGATGGGGTTGCTGAATCAAACCAGCATACATATAAACATAAGGCTGCTCAGGTGCACGCTGCCTGTCTGTGACAGGTCATGTCACTGGGATGTTCTCTCAGGCCCAGATCTAAAGAATCAAAATCCCCACAGTCATGCTCCAAGTATAATGGTAAACAATCTTGTGGAGCTCTCAGTACATATGAGTCAAAATACAGCTGCCCTATGCAAATCTCCATCTAGAGATGACCATCTACTCCAGCATATCTACCCATCCTACAAGAAATCCATGTTTTCCTCTATCTAGCATCAGGACGCCACCAATCAAGCCCGCCAAATACACAAATAAACAATCATAGTGATCACACATATAATCCCAAGAGAGATACCTCTGATCAATAGTGTCATCCTAGAAATACTGATGAGCTACACCAATTGCTACGATAGAAGTTGACTCAAAGCGCACCTCGCAGACAATAACTGGAACTCATAGTATGTGCCATATGTCCTCAGGAGTGACTATCATCTCCCTGGTCAGGAGATGGAAGGTTTTGTTCTTTGAGTGCCATCTCTTGGAAAGAGCAGTCAACAACCCCCAATTTACCCCTATATCAAGTAAACCAAGCAATGATCGAAATCCTACATGGACTACTACCTCATTCTCATCATCTGACAGCAATCTAACCAAGGCAAGCATGCGTCCTGGATATGTACCTCAAAATGCAACTACCTCAAAATCAACCTATTTTTGGCAAATAAAACAATAAATCAGTGTTCTATCTATGACCAAAATGCAGAATCATGATCAGCTAAGTGATTCAGGATCCATAGCAGACAAATAGTTCACAATGGATAAGTTTTTAAGTCCCAAAAATGAGATGTGATCCTAGAAAAATAGGGTGCGATCTCTTTTCCCAGATGCGATCCTGGAAACACAGGATGCGATGGAGAATACTGGGTGCGATCCTGGAAATCCTGGATGTGACCCAAAAAATAGGGTACAATCCTGAAAGGACAGGGTATGACATAAATAGGATTTCATATCCTAAACTAAGCTAAAATAGGCAACGGGATGCGATCCAAGAAATATTGGATGCGACATAGAATTCAGGGAAAATAGGATGCGATCTAGGAAATACCATATGCAATGTGGGTTTGACAGGGTGCAATCCAGAATCCTTAATGCGACCCAGAATTCAAATGGCTCTAAAAGCTACAGAAATGCGAAATCAAAATTACAAAATTACAAAATTCATGAGGTAGTTTTGCGAGTACTTACCGGAGGTGCATAATTAGTCAGGCGCTGATGGTGATGGCTAAGCTCAAAATGATGCTTCTTGACTGGGACCACCATCTTCTCTGCAAAGCTCTCAAATTTACTATAGGTAAGAGTGAAAATGAATATTAAAATGGTGATTTTTGAGATATATATGGGTCTTTTGAGCTATTTAGGGGTTTCAAAACTTCCCCCAAGCAACTGCAACTACATTTTGTTCTCTTTTTTATCAATTGGGAACCAAATCGAAGGCGCCTAAGGTATTTTATGCAGTACAGTAAAAATTTTACGACCGCTCCTGAAAATGTAGAATTGCTCCATTTGTTCCAAAAATCCATTAAATTGCTCATTTCATCAAAAATCTTGGTCCAACATCATTTTATCAATCTCACCACTCACATTTTCACGTAATTAACTTGGTTCTTGTGTGTTTATTCTTAAACACTCCCCCATTTCTTTGCTTCTTCTAATCTATTCTTTCTTGACCTACCCATTCCTGCAAGTGATACATCATTTCAATAGAGGGATTTCATTTCTTTCCTTCGATTTCATTCCCGAGGGGGCATCATCAGACTATCATCAATCAAATTCTTGCTCGAAACAACATCAAAACAACTTCATTATCAAACAACTAGGGGCATGAAAGTTTCCTTGACTAAGTCAGAACTGTTGGATAGAAAGCTTTGGTTCTCATAAGCTGGATATCTTGTGTTTCCTCATTTTAAAATATTCTTACTAAGCTCCTGGTAGCTTTATACTGACTTTTGGATGACAACCAAGTTCAGAATCAGTATTATCAATCTTTGAATGACAACCAAGTTCAGAATTGGTATTTTTAAAAATATTCTATTGACCTTTGGATGAAAACCAAGTTCAAAGTCAATTCTATCATTTTAGTTCAATCAAGTGCGAAACTGATCTCATCAGGCATTTCGTTCAATCATGAGCAAAATTCTCAATCTTTCTGAAGTCAAAATCAAAAACTTTCTTTGAATCAATGCGCTGCTCGCACATCAATTCAAAGAGGGGTAAATGTAGCCACCTGGATTTGGTATGTTCTGACTATAGACCCTATTTACCCTAAGCATGATCATACCCCCAATTATGTCCAGACAACTCTTCAATCGGCTAGCATAATTCATTCAAATCAGATTTAATCTCCTAAGTGATTCAATAACTAAATTTTATTAATCATTTTAGCCAATCAAAATCAATAAATTTTAAATCATTTCAAATTAAACATGGCTAAGGTAATTAATTTAAAAGGAATCAAATAAATCCCTATTATACCTAATCACTTGCAAAAAGCCTATCTTCTAGCCTAAATTAATCTAATTAATTGGCTATAGTCCTAATTAATTATCTAAAGCAATAAAAAGCTTAAATAATTAATATTTAATATAATTCATTTCATTAATATTCTCATAAACCCCTAACCTAGCCTAACTCAACCACCTTAACCCTGGGTTCAAACCCATCCCAACCTATTCCTCCCATACTAAATCTAATCCTAATATTAATCCCCTTCTAACCCACCTCCTAATGATGTCACATTCCTAAAAATGTGATTATGAACTCAACCCACTTGAGAAAGTCAACTTTCTCAAGCTTGACTCTCTCTAAGTCCACATTCTCAAGCTTGCTTCTTACACCCTCACCATGCTTCTTAAATGCTCCCATTAATGCATTATTTATGGAGATTCCTCAAGCTCATGCCTCATGAATGCCTTTGTAATTTATTCCTCTTACACCTCATTAATGGTTTTTACAACTCCATTAATGACCCTTGTGAAGGCATTATATTTTTCCATTAGTATACTTAGAGAAAAACATGATCTGCAACATCGGTTTACTCTCTACCGACAAACAGGGAACAGCACTATCTGACGCCAAGGTTACCCGACAAACACTATTAAGTGTTATCCGATGACAAAAAGGTAAAAGAAACCCGGCGAGTAACAACAGTGCTACCCGAAGGAATAGCAAAGAGAGGAACCCGAAAGATACAGGGAACCCAATGAACAGTTCAGTCAAGGAACATCGACAGACTTCAAGTTCAAACTGACAACTAAGAACCAACAGTCAGTTACATTCCGTACAAAGTGGATCTGACTTTCCATGTCCGATAAATCACTGAAGTTGTATTTATAGCTTCTTGATTTAATTTTAAATCCATTATGTTCAGAGGAAGCAATGTATTTACTATTGTTTTAATTATTTTTACTATTTTAAAACATAAAAACTAAAGGTCAAGGTCAAGTTATAAACCTTGGATATGAGAGTTAATATTGTAAAACTTGAATTTGAAGATAGGTCAAATACTTGTATAAATAGGTGCTCAATCCATTGAGAATAGTTGTTGATCAATGAAGATAGTAGCCACAAAGAGAAACTAGAGACCAAACAGAGAATTCATGCACAAGGACACAAACAGAATCAAATCAATTTTCAAGAATAGAATAGAGGCTACCGACATGCAGAGAAAGGGTATTCATCAATCACTTAAGGTGATATTATAATTGTAAGAGCTTTAATGGATCTGTAAATCAGCAATAGTAGATTGCATATAGCTAGGTCAACATTTGTACTCATTCTAACAAGTGTAGTACACTAATGAAATCCTTTCAAGAAAGGTGGGCTTAACTGTTCTATTGTAAATCTCATAACTGAGTGCACACTTAAATTAGTGTTTCTAAAGCTCTTAATAGAGTAGATATTAATAGGTCTCTACCTTAATACTCCTAATAGGATAGATCATCAGAAGTGATCAAATTGTAAGCCTTAACCAGCTCCCTTCCATTCTGCAGATAGTGAAGTTTTGTGGGTGCCATCCCCACCGCAGTTTTTACTTCCTAACAGGAGTTTTCTGTGATACCATATCTTGTGTTATGTGTTTATCATTTTCATGAATGTTTCTATGACTGTTGGAAACTATTAAAGATTGTGAACAAACAATACTTGCATAAGAAAGAATAACAGTAATGGTTGGTAATACATAACTAAATGATTACTAATGATAAATAAAGAAAGGTGTTAAAAATTTTAGAGGTACTGATTCACCCCTCCCCTCTCAGTACTACTTCCCATTAATTCTAACAATTGGTATCAGAGCTTAATCTCTTCTTGGAAAGCTTAAAGGCTTAAGAGCAAAGATCATACAATGGAGAAGTACAAACTTGATAATAATATTGAGAACAAAAAGCTTGAGATACAGATGTTCTATGAACAATATAAAGAAGCTAGAATCAAGATGAGAGAGCTGTTGGATGAGAGAAAAGGTATGGCTACCCGGAACAATGAAAAAGACTATCAAGAAGAAGAAAATCCAGATTTCTTTGAATCTTTAGGATCAAATACAAGTAATACATTAGATACATCAGAAGAGAACATCACAAATCTAAATTAGATCAATCAACATCTGACAGAGCAAATAAAGATGTTGCAAATTGGTCAAGAGACCCAGATGGTAAGAATGATTGATGTGATGAGTTCTGCCAGACAAGCTGAAATAGAAAGAACACTTGTTATTGATGAAAGAAGGAAGATTTTAGAGAAACTAAAAGAAAAGGAAATGGAAATTCAAAGACATGTTGAGCATCACCATGATCTCACAAATCAGATTATCCTTATGAGTCAAGAAGCAAATAGAATAAATGTGGAACTCATTCAGAGAATACAGATTATCGGTGAACTATGAGAAGAAAATGAAAAGCTAAAACATGAGGTTAGAATTCAGTAATAGCATGATGAGATTATCAGAAAGGCTGAAGAAAGCAATAAAATAATGGATGACTTTCTTGAAGGACAACGAAGAGTCAACAACAACAACGGTATAAACTTTACTGAAAATGGAGAATCATCAAACCCAAAGAATGTCTATGAAAATCCAAGACCAAGAAAGCTGACATGCAAGCACTATGGAAAGAAAGGGCACACATCAAATGTATGTAGAGGTAAAATTAAAGGTACTCCTAAATCTACACCTACATCTTCATTCATAGGATTATGTTATAAATATAACAAGAAAGGACATAAGGCTCATGAATGCAAGAGCAAGATAGAACAGCCAAAGAAGGAAACCTACATAAACAAATACTATCCTACATGCAAGATTAATGGGTACACATTTGAAGAATGCTAGAAAAATAAAATGAAAGCATGGAAGCCAAAAGGTAAAGAAGTTCCTTATCAACCAAAGAGAATCGGTAATCAATATGTATGGGATTACAACACTTGGACAAATTGTACAGCATGTGGTAGATATGGTCACATTGTTGCAAACTGAATGAGAGCATGGACCAAAAGGTCTAGAGGCTGGTCAAACCCTAGAATGGCATGCTTACACTATCATAAAGGTGGTCATCTCAAGAAATATTGCAAGGATCGATTGATAGAAAAAAGCACATATCCCAATGGAAACACCATTGAAGATATCCGGAGAGCAAGAGACGAAATGTGGATAAAAGCTTCAAGCAATGATGAAGCTGGACCAAGCAATGCAAATGGTGACACCCCATCCAATGGATCCGGTGACACCACCAACCCCACTTGAGCTAAACAAGTAAGTATGTAACTGCACTATACCAAGTTATATTTTGCATCAGTTCCATTATACAAATTGATAGATAGTCAAAATTTGCATAAACCAAAGATGCATATTACTTTACTTGTTACAAAACTAAGAATGCAACACCGTCAGTAAACACTTACCAAAAATAATTGATGAACATAATAAATGAGTTGTTTACTCTTACCATAAATTTTCAGTCAACTAGTAAAAATACTAAATTGCCAATTTAACCCAATGCTCGTCGGTAAGAAAGCAAAGTTTAGAAGTTATCGTGACAGAATACCGATATCCGTGGTAAAAGCAAAATGGTTAACAACTACCCAAATGCATCATGTCTTCACCAATGATGATTTGAAATGTCCTCCCAATGAAACTTGTCTTCATGTCCCAATGAGTCATTGAGCATTTATTGTAAAGACTTAGGTCAAAAAGTCTATAAATAGTCGATGGGACAACTTCATTTTTCACCCGCGATTTAAAGAGAAAGTAGAGCAAAAACAAAGCGATTAAAGAAGCAAAAAGTAGAAGTGTCCATAGATTGATTCATTACATAGCAAATAGATCTTTCATTACTATTGTGAATTGAAGTAAGTACCAAAGACACCGAAAGATCTCTGTCATTGTTTTATCAAGAAAGCCCTAATTTTGAGAATACCCTAAAAAATTGAAATACAATGGCAACCACCTCAAGAACCACTAAGATGAAGAATTATAAGAGGAATATGGTGAAACTGATCAAGAATAGTACATGTGTAGAATTGGAGTATAAAATCTGCCCATAAATTACATCGAAACCTGATGAAGCTGGCGTGTTTTCAAAAATTCCACCAAGGGTTTTTCTCATAGAAGACGTTAGGTCTTATATTCACTGCAAGATCACAAAAATAGGTGATATTGAAATGGATGAAGCTTTTAAGAAGCTATGTGATGCCGAAGGAAACATAAAGGAAGAGCATAAACACTTGGAGGTCAAAGGGTTAACTAATGCCCTAAATTTCTCGAGGGAATTCAAAATAGAATGGATAAGGTTAGTCTTGAGTAGAATGCATGACAACAAGCTATGGCTAGACCAACCCAAGCAAATAACCAAGGATGTTCTTCATGTTGTCACTGGTTATTTGATAACCAACAAGCCTAGGAAACACAAGCATCCATCCATGAAAGAATTTGAAAAACTCACCAATGCATAAGGAGAAAACAAAGGTCTCAAAGTGAACACAATCACTGATGAAGAGCTAAAATTTGGTGCATGTGTTATTGGGTATAAAATCTTTCAGGCTAGCAGAATGAATAGCATTTCTCCAATAGCAGTAAGCACAGCTTACAAGATAGTAACAAAAGTAGTTCAAATAGATCTGTGTGAGATCCTATTAAAACAACTTGATGAGAACATGATCAAAATCAGGTCTGCAAAGACCAACACATGTAAGTTTGGATCACTTATCATGTGTATCTTTTTCTATTTTCAAGAATACTTTCCTTTAGTAGGAAAAGTTGTATGGGACACTACCAAACCGGTAACCCAACATATTAGTGAGTTGATTAAGTCACTAGGAGACAACTTTGAGTTTGTTATGTCTGTATACTTCCTTGAGTTTAAGGAAAAGATGATGGAAAGAACTAGGATTCCTGAACAGCTAGTTGAAAAACATAAAGATGAGATATGTTTTATGGCAGACATAGATTACACTCATATCAAACCGGTTGTACCAAGAACAGCTTGGTTAGCACCATTATACTATGAGATCAATATTAATCAAGCTACAAGTGCAATTGAGGCACTAATCAATGAGCCCATTGATAAGAAACAACCAAGGTTTGGAACATATGAAGAGGCCAAATCTAAAATAAAACAAGGCCTAGAAGTTAAGAAGACTATAAACAAAAAGGATAAAATGGTTAAGAATCTCAAGAAGATTCTATCAGTTATAGAGGAAGAACAGGATCAACAAGAGGAAACCGATGAACAGGGCACCATCAGTGAAGAACAAGAAGAAAAGAAATCAGATATAGAGGCGACTGAATCTAATACACCTCCATCTCCACCTCCTGCAAAGAAGCAAAGAAAAAGGAGTCAAACTACTACAACTGATCCCACACCGCTTAAGAAAGGTCAAGTAAGGACCTATATGAGGAAGCAACCAGCTAAAAGAACTAGACAATAAACTGTCAAAACCACACCACCAAAGAAGAGGAAAAGGTTGCTTAGGACAAAGGCTGACTTGGATGACACTAAAGATGATGATCCTTATGTAGTGAAGAAGAACTTTAGAAATTAAACAATTGATGAAGCTGCCAAATCAATTGCTACACATGGTACAATGACTGATAAGAAGATCAGACAATGGGATACACTAAACCCAGAGGATCAGAATAAAATATAAGAGGCAGTCATAAATTCAATGATCAAGAACAAGTATGCACCTGCAAAATTTGTAAATCAAATGCCTAACGAGCTAGGTCAAAGAGTATACCAACAATGGTCATATGCCTTGCAAATAGAAAGAGAAGCAAGGCAAAGGGTACTTGTGAGACTGATGCCTCCTGAATCCAAAGTTGAAGAAATACAAGAAGTACTAAAGAAACACTCAAGTAAATTTGTAGCCAAAATAAGGGCATACAAAGTACTAGAGAATAAGTTTATCGAACTGGATTCAATGACAGAAGCTAAATGGAGACAACTCCTGGATCTACCAGTAGAGTCAACAAGTGGTGAGAAATAATTACTTCTCACAAAAACACCTCATAGAGAGGAGGAGTCATAAAATGCAAGTCCTCAACATATTTCTCTAGACAATACTGAAAGTGATAATGAGCCTATTAACGTAGACATAGTCATAGATGATAATATCCAAGATATTACTAACTATAACTCCAATAATGATCCGAAGAAGAAAGATGATGTAATATTTATCACACTTAAGGATCAAGAATAGCAACAAAGCTTGAAGACATCAGATCATATAATAACTGATGTTGCTGATGAGACAGTACAAAACACTTTAGTCTTGCACTCAAAAGTACTAGATCCTGCAAAAGAAACATAATAAGATGAGGATGTCACTGCTGACAAGGCTCAAACTAACAAGCAGGACACCACTATAGACAAAGCCCGAGCTACAACTCAAAGTAACATGCTTGTCTTAATGAAGGCAATAAACATACTAGAGGGCAATGATAGATCTACTAAAAAGGAAATAAGCACACCCGAGGACAAGGGTGATGGAGAAGTAAAATAAACCACAGATACAACTATAGAGAAAGCTGCAATCGATGATCAGAAAGATACTTCCATTGATTTGAATAGCAAAGGAACTCAAAGGGAAACATGGGACAAACCAACAAAGAAAGGTGAAGAAGGAAAGAAGGATGAGCTGGAGAAGAAATCAGGAGAACATTCTGCAGAAACACCCGAAGTGAATGAAGAGATGTCTTCACATAACCGACAGGTGCCCACTAAGTAGAAGACACAAGATGCATCCTCTATAAAACCTTCACCAAGTAATTCAGAGAGAACAAATGAACTAGCTATGGTAGTTCATACATCTGCATCCCCTCACATCTCAAAGAAGAAGAAAGGAAAGAATAAGAATTCAGTAACTCTGGATGAAATCATTGAGATTCTAGTTTGTGATCCAAGAACTTTGGATCCAACTACATTGAAAAAATATGCTAAGCTCTATGAAAGAAAAACTATTCAAGACAAACTGAAGAGAGCAGCAAAAGAGGCCAAGGTACTAGAAGTAGCAAGAAATATACTTCAATAGATTGTACCTGACATAGATATTGATCAAAAAGCTCTGATGCTTGATCAACTGATCATACTCACAGATGCAATAACATCTTAGAATACTAATGTTGAGAAGGTTATGGAAGAGAGACTTGAACAAAAGTATGAGTTCAAGCTAGTTGAGAAAATAAGCCAGGAAGTGGCACTAAAAAAGGTCAAGCTATCTGAATTGGTAAGTACAATTGATCCAATTCTATCAGAAGTTGTTACCTTAATAAATAAATTGTGCACTTCAGATCAACTCACTCAGGAGTATACCAACAAGATAGAAAAAATAGATGTTGATCTTAAGTCAAGTGCACAAAGTCTCACCTACACGGAAGAAGCACTTAAATTGCACAATGAACAAATAATACAGGCTAGGAAACAGAGACAGGACATACAGTTTGCAGAGATGAAGTATAGAGATAAGGTAAATGAGCTCCAAGTCAAGCTCTTACCCACGCTTACACTCCTGTAATAACATATGACATAGGAAAACACCCTAATTTCCACCCCAAAAATGTCTATCCTCGATAGCATTTATGATATGCACACAAGGCTAGAGCTGCAACACATGGCACTAGAACAACTGAAAGAAAAAAGGAAGAAACTACTTGAAGATATCAAAACAACCCATTCTATAATATTTGACACATTGTAAGTTGCACATTTTTGTCACAATTTTGGCATATTAGAAGTTGTACATTTTTGTCATCAGTATCAAAGAAAGGGGAATTTGATATGTTCACTCACCTCAGTCGAAAGGAGGAAATCATATGTATGGTAAAAGAAAGGGGAAATAATGTACATGCAGAGAATGAATTGTATACATGTACATATACATATACTATATCAGTGCACATAGTTAGGGGGAGTCTTATTATGACAAGGATATAAACATGGTGTATACATACTAAAAGAGATTAGTATTATGCACATATTAGTTTTTGATACTAATGTCAAAGGGGGAGATTGAAGGCCTTATATTTTTCCATTATTATACTTAGAGAAAAACATGATCTACACCATCGGTTTACTCTACACCGACAAATAGGGTACAGCACAATCTGACGCCAAGGTTACCTGACAAACATTGTTAAGTGTTATCTGATGACAAAAAGATAAAAGAAACCTGACAAGTAACAACAGTGCTACCTGACGGAATAGAAAAGAGAGGAACCGACAGATATAGGGAACCTGATGAACAGTTCAGTCAAGGAACACCGACAAACTTCAAGTTCAAACTGACGACCAAGAACTGACAGTTAGTTACATTCCGTAAAAAGTGGATCTAACTTTCCACATCAGATAAATCACTGAAGTTGTATTTATAGCTTCTTAATTTTCTTTTAAATCCATTATGTGTGGAGGAAGAAATATATTTACTATTATTTTAATTAGTTTTACTATTTTAAAACATGCAAACTAAATATCAAGGTCAAGTTGTAAACCTTGGATCTGAGAGTTAACATTGTAAAATGTGAATTTGAAGATAGGTTAAATACTTTTATGAATAGGTTCTCAATCCATTGAGAATAGTTGTTGATCAATGAAAATAGTATCCATGGAGAGAAACTAGAGACCAGATAGAGAATTCATGCACAAGGACACAAACATAACCAAATTAGTTTTCAAGAACAGAATAGAGGCTACCGACAAGTAGAGAAAAGGTATTCATAAATCACTTAAGGTGATATTATTATTGTAAGAGCTTTAATGGATCTGTAAATCAGAAATAGTATATTGCATACAGTCAGGTCAACATTTGTACTCATTCTAACAAGTGTAGTACACTAATGAAATCCTTTCAAGAAAGGTGGTCATAACCGTCCTATTGTAAATATCATAACTAAGTGCACACTTAAATCAGTGTTGCTAAAGATCTTAATAGAGTAGATCTTAATAGGTCTCCACCTTAATACTCCTAACAGGGTAGATCATCAGAAGTGATCAAATTGTAAGTCTTAACTGGCTCCCTTCCATTCTGCAGATAGTGAAGTTTTTTGGGTGCCATCCCCACCACAGTTTTTACTTCCTAAATGGAGTTTTCTATGATACCATATCTTATGTTATGTGTTTATAATTTTCATGAATGTTTCTATGACTATTGGAAACTATTAAAAATTGTGAACAAACAATACTTGCATAAGAAATAATAACAGTAATGGTTGGTAATACATAATTGAATGATTACTAATGATAAATAAAGAAAGGTGTTAAAAGTTTTAGAGGTACTGATTCACCCCTCCCCTCTTAGTACTACTTCCCATTAATTCCAACATATTGTCCCCCCTCTCTCTCCTCATTTATTCTATAAATAGAAGGATTTTTTGAGCTCAAATGGGCCTGAATTTTAGATTGAAAATGTATTGTTATGCTGTTAGGATTTATATAGATTCATGTTACATTTTAGTTTCCATGTTTATGCATTGTTATAATCTTGATTTCTAGAACTAGAATGCATGTTATTGGGATATCTTTCTTATTTTTAATAGAATCTTTCATGCTAGGTTGTATATGTCACTGAAGAAGGCATAATCTGAGGGCTATTATGTTTTTTTTCACACTCCTAGTTAGAAATAAATAGGTTGATTTTAGTGGATTTCCATACTTTACTAACCTTATTTTCACTAACGCAATGATCTATTGAAGTGTTGTGTCATGGGTAACAGGTGCACTATTTCACACACACAGATCTAACTTCCCTTTTGCTGAATAAGATTTTCTTTTAAAACTGCTTCTAGTCTGCTTCCCCATAACACACTCTCTACATATAGTGTTAGATGGTTTTACAATCTTAGGTAGATCTCTCACAGCATTAGTCACACTTGCCTTCACAATGTTATCAAAGTTAACATGACAAAATCTTACGTGCCATAGCCAACTGTCATCAACCTTTGCAATAAAACAAGAAGCTTTGGATGTATTCAATTCAAATACATTACCTCTGGATTTAGTACCAGATGTGATCAAGTCTCCTGATTTACTTCTGATAGATAATTTCCCATCAATGAATTTCAATTGATAAACTTTGTCCACTAATTGTCCAACACTCAACAGATTATGCTTAAGTCCATCAACAAGTAATACATTGTCAGTATAAGTCTTTCCATCCAGAGAAATAGATCCAACTCCAATGATAATCTTAGGATTATTGTCACCAAATCTAACAACACCACCATCATATCTTTTCAAACTAACAAACTTGTTTTTATCTCCAGTCATATTATGTGAACAACCACTATCTATTACCCTTTCAGATTCCTTTTCAACATGAGACACTAAGGATTTTTCTTCATGTATAGGTTCATCATCCTTTATAGAAACAAATCCAATTTCATCATAGTAACCATCATCATCAAAAATACCCTCACTATCACAATAACATTCCTTTTCTTTTGGATACTTTTATTTGTAAAACTTAGGTTTATGTTTTGGAACCCTTATAGGACATCAAGATGCAAAATGACCAATCTTGTTAAATGAAAAACATTTCAAAGGTAATTTGCCTTCAAATTTTCCCTTACCTCTCTTTTCTCTTCTAGCAATTAGTGTCACCACTTCATCTAGATTGCTCTCTTCCTCTTGTATCTTTTCCCATTCATTACCATAGTCTCCAAGTACTTCTCTCAAGTCACTATTGCTAGTGCTCACAATTCCAGATAAGGTCTTTTTGTTTCTATGCACGGTTGCCTTGAATACTGACTCAAATTTAGGTAGAGAATCTCCCAATTATGTGGCCTCAAGACTAGTTATATTTCCAATCAACATCTCTCTAGTGAAGTTCTGTGTCAAAGGTATAATATCCTCTACAGCTTGTACTTTAGTTCTGTATGCAGGTGTCAAAGATCTGAGAATCTTCACAATTACTTCTTCCTCATTGTAAGTACCTCCAGAGTTCCTGATGCTAGTAACCACTTTAGTAATCCTCTATGCATATGATTTAACATTCTCATCATCCCTCATTTTTAGTGATTACATATTTGTCTTCCAGTTTTGTATCTTTTCCTATTTTGTAAACTTATCTCCTTCATACAGGGCTTCTAGTCTTGGTCCAAATTTCATGTGCAAAATCTAGGTCTTTTACTTCTGTGAATTCACCTTCAGAAAGTGCACTGATCAATGATTCCCTTGCGACCATATTACATAAGAATAACTTATTTTCATCTTCAGTAGCTTTATCCAATTCATCCTCAATCTTTATCTTTGCTTTTCCTTTAGTGATCATCTAGTAGTCGATTCCTAAACAAATAAAATGTGTCCTCATCTTGTTCTTCCAACTGTCAAAGTTTTCAGGATCAAATTTTGGACTATTCTTCCTATAGTAAGCCATCTTCAGGATCACCTCAATTTGTTAAGCTTTCTCTCTAAGGACCAGTAGCTCTGATACCAATTGTTAGGAATAATAGTCCACAAGCACAAATGAGAGGGGGGGTGAATCAGTTGTGATATAGAATATTAAAATTTAAACTTTATAAACCAAAAATTCAACTCAAATGATAACATAGTAAATGCCAACATAATAACACAATACGTGTTGTCAAGGAAACCCTGTTAAAGGTAAAACACTTATGGGAATTAGCACCCACAAATAATGTACTAAGAGTATAGTATCCCTGTTAAAATATTTAGCCTTGTTAGGAGATTATTACAACATTACAGTACACAGTCCCTGTTAAAGGACAGACCCTGTTAGGATTCAAGAGAAATAGTGGGCTCACTTCCCAAAGAATGTTAAAGCCACCCTCAAGGATTCACAATCTAAACAAGTGTATATAAGGAATATACAATCTAGTGAACTCTCTGATATCAATTGTCTTTGTTTGATCAGTTCCAAAGAAGTATTATTATCACAAACACTTCTCTACATCCAGTAGCCAATCAAGATTCGTAGCTTCCACACTTCTCTAACTTTTCAATCTCTACCACTACTTTTCAAAAAAAAAGATCTCTCATATATATCCTATTACAATAATTGATTAGGTTGGCCAATTAAGATTTCCCAATACACAAATAATTAATTAGGTCAACCAATTAGGCTTTCCCAATATACAAATAATTGTTTAACCCCTTGCTAAGATACACATGATACCTATAATAAGTAAACATCAATTAAAATCCATCAAATATAGTCCAAGATCTGAAATCCATGCTCTCAATTCATAATACACGCTACATGTCTGAATTTTGCCACCAAATAGGTCTCCCCCAAAATACACGCCACAACTGACGTCACCAATACTCTCACAACTATCGATCAATAGTAAACATTCCTCAAAGTGTCCTCTATCATCCCCTAATCATGCACATGTTGAATCATCTTCACCTGTAAGATATACGCAAAATATAGAGACCTTCTCTATCAAGCATTATTATCACAGTCCAGAAACTAGTCTTCACTAAATAATATGTAACATTGCCAATATGTAACCTCAATTAAAGTGACCTTAGGAATAAGGTCATCACACATCCTTATTCATATCCTTATCTTTGATTGTCCTGAATCATTCATACACTATCCGTACACTTCTTCATGTTGACATACAATAGTAATAACCAGTCTGTTCACTCCACAGAAACATATGATGACATCAGTGACAAAACATGAATTCCAATAGCATCACTAGTACCCAAATATACTATCATCCAACAAGAACATGATTTGAGAGGAGGGTGATGAACAGAGGAATGAAGAGATTGTCAAAACACTGCAAGAGTATGATCCTGACAGTGAGTTGATCATTATTGAGCAAGAAAGAGAACTGGTAAAGAATAGTGGTATACTATTGATGTCTGATTGGGATATATAGTCCACTTTCATTATTGATTAGATCAGGAAATAGGAAAACACAATGTTCAATTCTGAAATGTAAATTGATGATGTGCTGAGAGGATCGGGGTTTGATCCTAAATCAAAAACACTAGCTATTTGGTCCTTGGCTCCTCCTACACAAAAGCCACATGTGCTAAATATTAGAGAGGAAAGGAAGGGTGATAGAATGATTTGGAATTAGAAAAACACTGGTGATACAAAGATTACTCATTTTATAACTCAAGTTTCATTCACTTATTTGGAAAAGATAGAGGATTTTTCTAAAAGGTATGAGAAAACTTTCAATCAAATTATTGCTTTGGAAAAGAATTATGAGGAAGTGATCATCAAGAAACATAATTAGGAAGAAAAATTAGAATAATTAAAACACAAATATGCAAATGAGCCCCCTCAAGTGTTGGTAACAGATAAGGTTGGTGCATCTACATAAAATTAGGGTGATGCAACACTTATGGAGGGTAAAGTAGGGAAATCTAAGGAAGAACAAAATTCTAAGGCTTCTTATGTTGTTCTTGATTTCCTAAAGAATAGAGTGGATGTATTGAAAGGGAAAGAATTAGTAGTACATATATTGCACAATTCACTAAGAGATGATAGCAAGGTGGCTTCTAATGTTGTGGCATTCCTTGGAAATGTATTCAATCGTTGGTTAGGTAGGAGCAGATTAATGGATAGATTAAATACTTCTATATTGTACTATGATGAATTCCCACAAAATATCACTAAGACTAACCAAATGGTAGAGGAAGTTAATGCTTCTTATTCATTCTTTAATGGCAAGGAATTTTTAATTAAGAACAAGTTGCAGTTATTTGGGAAAGGATACAATGCATTGATTTCCTCAATTTATGATGACACCATATGGAAAAATGATTATGTAAATGAGCACCTGTATAAATATATTGACACTACTTACTTCAATGATTTTATGGATATTATGTTTAAGGTTGAAGTTGATTCGGTTAAGTTCATTGTTGATGTCAAAGGAGTTGTAGATGTCAGGTGGACAGATGTTGTTGCAAAGCTGGAGCAGGAAAAGGAATTCAGCTGGCCAATTGACAAGGAGGTTAACAGATGAGAAGCTATGTTGAAGAAGTAGTAGGCTACTGGTTGCTGTAACAACCTACCTTGATCATTTTTGTTTCATCGGTGGAGTTTTTGTATTTTTATTTTCTTGTTGATGGTTATTGTTAGAAATAATATTCCTCAAAGTAGTTTGAAGCTTGTCATATCCTTATCATATAAAAGGATTCCAAGACTACTTTGAGAGAGATAGGGAGATAGCCATTTTCGAATCAATAAGATTGTAAAACTCTTATATTAGGACAAGAATTTGAATAGGTGTTTTGAAGCCTATTTTAAGTGTACTAAATATTTTGATATCAATATAAATACAATTTCATAGGCATATTTGAAGTTCCAATATGATTGTCTTTGTTTCAAATTTTAGTTTTTTTGTTAATTGAATGGTTAAGGAATTTTCAACTTATCTATCTATAAGGCAGATTGTGAGATTGTTTTAGGGTTTCTTTCAAGGGAAGAATTAATTTCCTTAGAATAGTTTCAATGATATTTTAAGTTCTTTACAAATTTGATGATTACATCTATAGTGTAAATGTGGAGTGATATGTAAGGCATATTCATTTTCTTCAAAAGTCTACAAGTGTACTTAAGTGAGTATTGTTGTTAAGGGTTTGTGTATTTAAAATGACTCCATACCCTAGGATAAGGCACTGGTCTTTTATGTAGATGGAGTTAGTGGCTATTATCATTCATAAAATTATTTGATTATCGGGTATGTTATGTTTTATTAAACTAATAAATTACAGAATAAGTGTTTTGTAAAATCCATTGTAAATCTTCTTGGTTATTACTCTGTGCAAGTCAATAAAGTAGATAATAAGTCAATAAAGAAGAGAATAGGTAAACCCACCTAAGTCTGTGGATCTCAAAGTGAAGAAGGTAGAAAGACCTTTTTACTATTTTTATTTTCTTTTTTGGTCAGTGTTTGGGCATATAATAGAGCATACTTGTTTTACAAGTGTTATGAATAAGCAAAAAAAGGAACCAACATGTTGTACTAAAGTTTTGGATCTCATGGGAGGAGGAGACATCACTCAACCATAATGTGATGATCCCAAGAAGATATGCTTGAATTATTCGAGAGAAGATGCCAAGAAGGGAAGAGGTTATCAAAATACTATGGGAAATTCATCCACCAATGGAGTTTCCAGGACAAAAATATCACACTTGCTATCATATTTCAAGCAAGATAGCATAAACAATATGACTACATAGGTAGATACAATGAAAGAGAAAAATAAGCATGAGGAGGTCGAGGCAATGCTAGTAGAGTATTGTCCTCACTGTAGGAAGGACTATAGATGCAAGATAGTGGCTAACATAGAAAGCAAACCAGTTCCTAATGAATTCAAGCTGGTAGAAGGAGATGATGACCATGTTTTATTCATTGCAAAAATGAGGCCATGGGCTCCTACACAAGGTATGCCACAAGACCTCTTAATTTTTGGTGGTCCTTATTCAAATTCTTATAATAATCACTAGCAATCCCAATATCCCCCAAATATTGGAGAATATCCACCTCATCCTTGAAATAATCCTCAAAATACCTAGCCAAATTATCTGAACCCTACTCCTAAATAAAATCCTCCTAAAGGAAACTAGTAGCAACCTCAAGGAAGCTGGACACAACCTCAAGGATTATGGAAACTACCTTAGGGTAATTGGAAACAAGCCGCACAATAGAGAGGAGGTTAGAAATGGCCAAATCAACCAGCTGGTTACATTTAGCCACCTCAAAAACCTCAACAACTAGCATTAATGTTGCCTCCTATAGCCAATACTAATGCTCCTAAGCCCACTAAGTTACATACACAACCTATTCCTAATACTAACAACACGAAGAAACAACATGTTTACTTTACAAACCCAAACCAATACCCAACCTATGCTCTGAATATTTGTGATATCCATCTGAGGTTTGGAAAAACTTTTCTAGAACCAACCCCTTCAGTCATAACTGATATTGCAGCTAAGGAATTAGAACAACAAAGTCTTCCTTCTGCACCTATCCAACCAGAGTTGATGCATGAAATTATATTTCATAAGAAATCTAATCCAATTCCTTCATTCTCACAAAGGTTAGAAGTTGAAATAACCAAACAAAAAGAGGAGTCAAGTTTTGATATTCTAGACCAGTTGAAACAGATATATGTTAAGATACCTCTCTTCCAAGCTATAAAATATTTTCCTATATATGGAAAATCCATTAAGGAAGAATGTCTAAAGAAACTAGGAAAAAAGAAGAAGGATCCACAAACAATGCATGTTCTTGGTCAGTTAGCAGATATTATACTTGGTAAGGTGGTAGTACCTAAGTATTTAAACCCTGGTAGCCCTATAGTTGGAGTCATCATCAATAATACTAAAGTTTAAAATGCCTTAATATACTTAGGGGAAACAATTAATGTGATGATAGAAGATACTATGCAACATATTCAGGTTACCAACCTTAATTAGGTCTACACCTATTGTCTTGCAACTAGTTGACAATTCAATTGTCAATCCTGATGCGATGGTGGAGGATTTAGTAGTTACGTGTAAGACCCCTCCTCTCACATATCTAATAAAATTTTAACTTTATGAATATGCCTCTTTATATAAGATTAGAAAGATTAAAGGTTTGAAATGAGGTGTAGTATGGAAACAATGTCATAAGTTTTCCTTGTAAAATTTAATGGGAATTGTGCGCACACATATATCTTTCTCCTTTGAGATAATTTTATAAAAAAACATTTTATTAATGATTGCTTAAGGGGTTTGAGGATTATTGTATTTCATGTTTGGCATTTTGAATTTGTTCCTCTAACTGATATTTTGTGAGGCCCTATTCCAAACCAAGACATTCCACTTACTCTCATGATAGACCTCCTATTTGATATACTATTTTGATAAATTATGGATTAGACTCTAGTAGATAGATGGTTTGACATCATTTTATGCGATGTATTTCATTTTATGTTTATCCTAGTACTTAAGTTGGTGATGTATGATACATTATTACCGGTGATATGGTTAATATATTTTAGTGACTTTCATGATGATGTCATAGTACATTAATACATGCATTTTTATTGGTCAAATTAGATGATTATTATGATGATGTCGTTAATCTATGATTTCATGTTAATTGGCCTTACTCATATTGAGTTATGATTTAGAGTAGATTGGAAATAACTTAAATTTAGGTGATCAAGTGGATTACCTTCATAAACTTATTTATACATGTGTATTTAGGAGGAAACATTGTTGACATGTAAATAGTTTCCATGATAGTTTAATTATTATTAGATTATGAAAAGATGTTAAAATTCATGATATATGCTTAATTGATATTCTTTTCATGCATTATATATATATATATATATATATATGTATGATTAGTTTGGAGTATTGATATTCGAATTGAGATGTGCGGGAATATGACCATGGAAATTAAACGGAGAACTAGAAACAAATCTATGTGTGATAGTAAAGCCAAGGTTGCGTCTAATGAAGAGACAAAACCTCATTTCTAATGTGATTTATTTTGTAAATGTGAATACTTGAATGGTTGTTCAAATTGTAGATTATAAATTGTAATTTTGTAAATTCCTAAGTGGACATGCCATGTGTCTTCCATGTTGTGTATTTTTGTGGTGTCACTTGACACTTGTACTGTGTATGTGTGGAAATGACATGTCCATTTGAGGATGATGTGTTGCAACCAAAAATAGGGTAGTGCCATGTAGGATCCTCATGAAAATCACTTGGTTAGAGAGCTTTGGGTGTGGTCCAAGCAAGATGAACCTGTAGGTAAACTTTAGGTGAGGTTTTGGAGGTTTAAACTAACACCTAGGGTTGAGTTTAGGTCCTTTTCGAAGGCCCACTTGGTATACCTATGGGTAAGGGTCATTTTTAACCATGAGACCACCTAGGTATGAGTCTTGAGCCCTTCCAAAAGTGGGTTTTCCAAGATGGACGGAAATAAACTTTTGGAAAATATGGTCTTGGGTAGACAACCTTAACAATCATGTTTAAGTTACTTGTTCTCCTTCCCAAGTCACCTTTTCTAGTTTCCAATTTTAGAAACCTTGTAAGAGTTTGGGAAGACCAACCAATATAAATTCATGTCTTCTTCCAAGAGAGTTGTGGGAAGTGTATAGAGCCTTTTTAGTGGTATCTCCCAAGACTTAGAGCTTGATCACCCACTCTCCAATTTTGGATACAACTAAGGAGTTAGAGGAGATTTGGGAGAAAAATAGGACTTAGGACTTGGAGCTCTTCATCAAACTTCATTCTTTCCATAACTTAAGTAGAGTTTGGTAGTTTTACCTCCATTGTTGTTATGTTCATTGTGTGTGAAATTTTGAAGATGATTATGTTGTGAGGAATTTGTTGTGTTGCTTTCATGGTTATTGCAATGTCCTTCATGTTTTTTTTGGGGGGAGTGCAAGGCCAAACTCACCCTTGGGAGAGAAGAGTAGCCTTGGGGTGAAGGGTTTTAAGATAGATTAATGAGTATAGAGTCTCTCCTTGTGGGGGAGAGCAATGAGACAAAGATTATGGAGTCTTTATGTCATTGTTATTTGGGGGTAATAAGGGGAGTTTTGGCATGTATCCATTGGGGGTCATAAGGTATTTTGTGGGCTTTGTATTGAGAAGAAAGAATGGGGTTTTGCATACCTTTTGAAGTCATTTTAATTTATGTTTTATCAATCTCCTCTTAAGTATTTGGTCCACCTTCACCCCATTAATTGGGTCATTTGGAGACCTTGTGTGTAAGGCTTGGGTTGGGAGTTTTTGTGTTGTATTGCTTGGTAAAATTGTTGTGCATATGTTTTGGGATGTTTGTATCATGTTTGGTTTCTAGTTCTCATAGCTTGGGGTGGCCTTGTAAAGGCCTAGGTTGGGAGGTGAGCCTCCATGATCAAGTTCTTCTTATTGTAGGTCTATAAATTGTGCCAAAGTTGAAAAGGGATGGAGTGGATAAGAGAATGAGAAAATGTCTCCAAAGTTCATTTTAGTATTTATTTATTCTTGTATGTGTGGTTCTTTTGTAAAGATTTAATCTTCCTTGTAAAGTTGTTATACTAAAGAATGTAATGGGAGGCTTGTAAGAGTTTAAAAATAATTTGTAAAGTTGATTGTTCTTTGTATAGTTGGTTGTTCAATTAGTTGCAATAATTTGCAAAATGGAATGTAGATATGGAGATTTTCAAATGTTATTACTTGTTGGAAAAGAGAGTTCAATATGGTAGTTTGTTTTTTTCTCTTGTGTTGCAGAGACTATATTAAGTAGACCTTGTTTCCTTGTAAATACAAATAGATATCTATTTTTGTTGAATTTTGTATTCTTTCATTGCTTATTTGAAAGCTAGTTAATGGAAAAAGGAATTGAAAAAAAAAACTAGAAAGTTAGTATTGTTTTATTTACAAAGTTTTTAGAAATTTTCCTTTGATATTTCAGTACACACACACACACAAATGGATATACATTTGTATATATATAAGTACAAAAAAAAAAAAAAAC